>CAEFZP010000165.1:0-11005 GCA_903064625.1 Mallotus villosus | reverse complement strand
TTTTGAAGGCATTTCTCCAGGGGCTGTGGAAGGTCATGTCTGCGGGGAAACAAGCACGCAGCTCCCGCTAGGAGACACCCACATCCATGGGGGTTATCTCGTTGGATAGGAAATAACAAGCTGGAAAACGTGGATATGTAGTTTTATGGGGGCCAAGAGCTTGTGCGAGACGGTGGGAGCGAAAAAAGACGCTAAAAGACGCTAAAACGTACTAAAATGGCTCGCGGGAAAAGGTGCACTATTTTCGGCGAGGATTTTTCACTTTCACTGGTACTCCCAAAGCCCCTGAAAAGAACAAGCCCACCCCCAGCCAAATCAGAGGTTCCTGCGTCGAACTGTTTATTTGAAGGCTTTCTCCATGGGGCTGTTGGAAGGTCATGTCTGCGGGGAAACAAGCACGCAGCTCCCGCTAGGAGACACCCACATCCATGGGGGTTATCTCGTTGGATAGGTATTTTCCAGGGGAACACAATGATGTCCATTTTTTGGGGGCCAAGAGCTTGTGCGAGACGGTGGGAGCGAAAAAAGACGCTAAAACGCGTAAAAGGCCTGCGGGGAAAAGGTGCACTATTTTCGGGGGGGATTTTTCACTCACACCGCTACTCCCAGAGCCCATGGACATAACTAGACCATCCACGACTACCTCAGACTTTCCTGCGGGACATGGTGACCTTTATAGGGGGGTAAAATGTGCTCAAACAGGCCCTGGGAAGTATGGAAGCTATTTTCTCGGGGAAAAAATAGACCACCGTGTGCTCCCAAGGTCAACTGGTGTAAGGAAATCGGTTTCATGAAAATCCCATGTTCGGGGGTTAAATGGGGATTTTCTGAACCTCATAACTCCAAAAGGTGAAAGCTGTTTTCATGCTTTCAATGGAGGCCATTGTTCCAAAAATGGAAATAAAGTTCCCAGTGGCCTACAGTCATGTGTCATAGCTCGATGGATAGGTATTCACCAGGGGGTAAAGAATATGGAGAGTTTGCCGGGGATTTGAGACCGTGCGTGGAGCTGCGAGTGCCCCAACATTTCAAATGGCTCTGCGGGCTTTTGGAGCATGATTTCCGGGGAGAATTCACCCGAGTCCCGCTGCTCCAAGGGCCGACTTAAAAAACAAGCCCAGCCCCAGCAAGATCGGAGGTTCCTGCGAGGAACTGCGCATTTTAAAGGCTTCATCCAGGGGGCTGTTGGAAGGTCATGTCTGCGGGGAAACAAGCACGCAGCTCCCGCTAGGAACAACCCACATTCATGGGGGTTATCTCGTTGGATAGGTATTACCGAGCTGAAAACGTGAATATATGGTTTTATGGGGGCCAGGAGCTTCTGCGGGACGACGGGAGCGAACCAAAGACGCTAAAAGACGCTAAAACGTACTAAAATGGCTCGCGGGAAAAGGTGCACTATTTTCGGCGGGGATTTTTCACTTTCACTGGTACTCCCAAAGCCCCTGAAAAGAACAAGCCCAGCCCCAGCCAGATCGGAGGTTCCTGTGAGGAACTCTGCATATTAATGCTTTTCTCCATGGGGCTGTTGGGAAGGTCATGTCTGCGGGGAAACAAGCACGCAGCTCCCGCTAGGAACAACCCACATTCATGGGGGATAGCTCGTTGGATAGGTCTGGACCAGGGGAACACGGGAATATGTGGTGTTATTGGGGCCAGGAGCTTGTGCGAGACGGTGGGAGCGAAAAAAGACGCTAAAACGTAGTAAAAGGGCTCGCGGGAAAAGGTGCACTATTTTCGGGGGGGGATTTTTCACTCACACCGCTACTCCCAGAGCCCCTGAAAAGAACAAGCCCAGCCCCAGCCAGATCGGAGGTTCCTGTGAGGAACTCTGCATATTAATGCTTTTCTCCATGGGGCTGTTGGAAGGTCATGTCTGCGGGGAAACAAGCACGCAGCTCCCGCTAGGAACAACCCACATTCATGGGGGATAGCTCGTTGGATAGGTTTGTAGCCAGGGGAACACGGGAATATGCGGTGTTATTGGGGCCAAGAGCTTGTGCGAGACGGTGGGAGCGAAAAAAGACGCTAAAAGACGCTAAAACGTAGTAAAAGGGCTCGCGGGAAAAGGTGCACTATTTTCGGGGGGGATTTTTCACTCACACCGCTACTCCCAGAGCCCCTGAAAAGAACAAGCCCACCCCCAGCCAAATACCCGATGTTCCAGCGAGGAGCTGTGAATTGTAATGCCTTCTCCATGGGGCTCTGTGGAAGGTCATGTCTGCGGGGAAACACGCACGCAGCTCCCGCTAGGAACAACCCACATCCATGGGGGTCATCTCGTTGGATAGGTTTTAGCCAGGGGAACACGAGAATATGCGGTGTTATTGGGGCCAAGAGCTTGTGCGAGACGGTGGGAGCGAAAAAAGACGCTAAAAGACGCTAAAACGTAGTAAAAGGGCTCGCGGGAAAAGGAGCACTATTTTCGGGGGGGATTTTTCACTCACACCGCTACTCCCAGAGCCCCTGAAAAGAACAAGCCCACCCCCAGCCAAATACCATGTTCCAGCGAGGAGCTGTGAATTGTAAGGCCTTCTCCATTGGGGCTCTGTGAAGGTCATCCATGCGGGGAAACAAGCACGCAGCTCCCGCTAGGAGACACCCACATCCATGGGGGTCATCTCCTTGGATAGGTTTTAGCCAGGGGAACACGGGCATATGTGGTTTTATGGGGGCCAAGAGCTTGTGCGGGACGGTGGGAGCGAAAAAAGACGCTAAAAGACGCTAAAACGTAGTAAAAGGGCTCGCGGGAAAAGGAGCACTATTTTCGGGGGGGGATTTTTCACTCACACCGCTACTCCCAGAGCCCCTGAAAAGAACAAGCCCACCCCCAGCCAAATACCATGTTCCAGCGAGGAGCTGTGAATTGTAAGGCCTTCTCCATGGGGCTGTTGGAAGGTCATGTCTGCGGGGAAACAAGCACGCAGCTCCCGCTAGGAACCACCCACATCCATGGGGGTTATCTCGTTGGATAGGTTTATAGCCAGGGGAACACGGGCATATATGGTTTTATGGGGGCCAAGAGCTTGTGCGGGACGGTGGGAGCGAAAAAAGACGCTAAAAGACGCTAAAACGCTCAAAAAGGGCTCGCGGGAAAAGGTGCACTATTTTCGGGGGGGATTTTTCACTCACACCGCTACTCCCAGAGCCCCTGAAAAGAACGAGCCCACCCTCAGCCAAATACCATGTTCCTGCGAGGAGCTGTGAATTGTAAGGCCTTCTCCATGGGGCCAGTGGGAAGGTCATGTCTGCGGGGAAACAAGCACGCAGCTCCCGCTAGGAACAACCCACATCCATGGGGGTTATCTCCTTGGATAGGTTTTAGCCAGGGGAACACGAGAATATGCGATGTTATTGGGGCCAAGAGCTTGTGCGAGACGGTGGGAGCGAAAAAAGACGCTAAAAGACGCTAAAACGTAGTAAAAGGGCTCGCGGGAAAAGGTGCACTATTTTCGGGGGGGATTTTTCACTCACACCGCTACTCCCAGAGCCCCTGAAAAGAACAAGCCCACCCCCAGCCAAATACCATGTTCCAGCGAGGAGCTGTGAATTGTAAAGCCTTCTCCATGGTGCTGTTGGAAGGTCATGTCTGCGGGGAAACAAGCACGCAGCTCCCGCTAGGAACAACCCACATCCATGGGGGTTATCTCGTTGGATAGGTTTTAGCCAGGGGAACACGAGAATATGCGGTGTTATTGGGGCCAAGAGCTTGTGCGAGACGGTGGGAGCGAAAAAAGACGCTAAAAGACGCTAAAACGTAGTAAAAGGGCTCGCGGGAAAAGGAGCACTATTTTCGGGGGGGATTTTTCACTCACACCGCTACTCCCAGAGCCCCTGAAAAGAACGAGCCCACCCTCAGCCAAATACCATGTTCCTGCGAGGAGCTGTGAATTGTAAGGCCTTCTCCATGGGGCCAGTGGGAAGGTCATGTCTGCGGGGAAACAAGCACGCAGCTCCCGCTAGGAACAACCCACATCCATGGGGGTTATCTCCTTGGATAGGTTTTAGCCAGGGGAACACGAGAATATGCGATGTTATTGGGGCCAAGAGCTTGTGCGAGACGGTGGGAGCGAAAAAAGACGCTAAAAGACGCTAAAACGTAGTAAAAGGGCTCGCGGGAAAAGGTGCACTATTTTCGGGGGGGATTTTTCACTCACACCGCTACTCCCAGAGCCCCTGAAAAGAACAAGCCCACCCCCAGCCAAATACCATGTTCCAGCGAGGAGCTGTGAATTGTAAAGCCTTCTCCATGGTGCTGTTGGAAGGTCATGTCTGCGGGGAAACAAGCACGCAGCTCCCGCTAGGAACAACCCACATCCATGGGGGTTATCTCGTTGGATAGGTTTTAGCCAGGGGAACACGAGAATATGCGGTGTTATTGGGGCCAAGAGCTTGTGCGAGACGGTGGGAGCGAAAAAAGACGCTAAAAGACGCTAAAACGTAGTAAAAGGGCTCGCGGGAAAAGGAGCACTATTTTCGGGGGGGATTTTTCACTCACACCGCTACTCCCAGAGCCCCTGAAAAGAACGAGCCCACCCTCAGCCAAATACCATGTTCCTGCGAGGAGCTGTGAATTGTAAGGCCTTCTCCATGGGGCCAGTGGGAAGGTCATGTCTGCGGGGAAACAAGCACGCAGCTCCCGCTAGGAACAACCCACATCCATGGGGGTTATCTCCTTGGATAGGTTTTAGCCAGGGGAACACGAGAATATGCGATGTTATTGGGGCCAAGAGCTTGTGCGAGACGGTGGGAGCGAAAAAAGACGCTAAAAGACGCTAAAACGTAGTAAAAGGGCTCGCGGGAAAAGGTGCACTATTTTCGGGGGGGATTTTTCACTCACACCGCTACTCCCAGAGCCCCTGAAAAGAACAAGCCCACCCCCAGCCAAATACCATGTTCCAGCGAGGAGCTGTGAATTGTAAAGCCTTCTCCATGGTGCTGTTGGAAGGTCATGTCTGCGGGGAAACAAGCACGCAGCTCCCGCTAGGAACAACCCACATCCATGGGGGTTATCTCGTTGGATAGGTTTTAGCCAGGGGAACACGAGAATATGCGGTGTTATTGGGGCCAAGAGCTTGTGCGAGACGGTGGGAGCGAAAAAAGACGCTAAAAGACGCTAAAACGTAGTAAAAGGGCTCGCGGGAAAAGGAGCACTATTTTCGGGGGGGATTTTTCACTCACACCGCTACTCCCAGAGCCCCTGAAAAGAACGAGCCCACCCTCAGCCAAATACCATGTTCCTGCGAGGAGCTGTGAATTGTAAGGCCTTCTCCATGGGGCCAGTGGGAAGGTCATGTCTGCGGGGAAACAAGCACGCAGCTCCCGCTAGGAACAACCCACATCCATGGGGGTTATCTCCTTGGATAGGTTTTAGCCAGGGGAACACGAGAATATGCGATGTTATTGGGGCCAAGAGCTTGTGCGAGACGGTGGGAGCGAAAAAAGACGCTAAAAGACGCTAAAACGTAGTAAAAGGGCTCGCGGGAAAAGGTGCACTATTTTCGGGGGGGATTTTTCACTCACACCGCTACTCCCAGAGCCCCTGAAAAGAACAAGCCCACCCCCAGCCAAATACCATGTTCCAGCGAGGAGCTGTGAATTGTAAAGCCTTCTCCATGGTGCTGTTGGAAGGTCATGTCTGCGGGGAAACAAGCACGCAGCTCCCGCTAGGAACAACCCACATCCATGGGGGTTATCTCGTTGGATAGGTTTTAGCCAGGGGAACACGAGAATATGCGGTGTTATTGGGGCCAAGAGCTTGTGCGAGACGGTGGGAGCGAAAAAAGACGCTAAAAGACGCTAAAACGTAGTAAAAGGGCTCGCGGGAAAAGGAGCACTATTTTCGGGGGGGATTTTTCACTCACACCGCTACTCCCAGAGCCCCTGAAAAGAACGAGCCCACCCTCAGCCAAATACCATGTTCCTGCGAGGAGCTGTGAATTGTAAGGCCTTCTCCATGGGGCCAGTGGGAAGGTCATGTCTGCGGGGAAACAAGCACGCAGCTCCCGCTAGGAACAACCCACATCCATGGGGGTTATCTCCTTGGATAGGTTTTAGCCAGGGGAACACGAGAATATGCGATGTTATTGGGGCCAAGAGCTTGTGCGAGACGGTGGGAGCGAAAAAAGACGCTAAAAGACGCTAAAACGTAGTAAAAGGGCTCGCGGGAAAAGGTGCACTATTTTCGGGGGGGATTTTTCACTCACACCGCTACTCCCAGAGCCCCTGAAAAGAACAAGCCCACCCCCAGCCAAATACCATGTTCCAGCGAGGAGCTGTGAATTGTAAAGCCTTCTCCATGGTGCTGTTGGAAGGTCATGTCTGCGGGGAAACAAGCACGCAGCTCCCGCTAGGAACAACCCACATCCATGGGGGTTATCTCGTTGGATAGGTTTTAGCCAGGGGAACACGAGAATATGCGGTGTTATTGGGGCCAAGAGCTTGTGCGAGACGGTGGGAGCGAAAAAAGACGCTAAAAGACGCTAAAACGTAGTAAAAGGGCTCGCGGGAAAAGGAGCACTATTTTCGGGGGGGATTTTTCACTCACACCGCTACTCCCAGAGCCCCTGAAAAGAACGAGCCCACCCTCAGCCAAATACCATGTTCCTGCGAGGAGCTGTGAATTGTAAGGCCTTCTCCATGGGGCCAGTGGGAAGGTCATGTCTGCGGGGAAACAAGCACGCAGCTCCCGCTAGGAACAACCCACATCCATGGGGGTTATCTCCTTGGATAGGTTTTAGCCAGGGGAACACGAGAATATGCGGTGTTATTGGGGCCAAGAGCTTGTGCGAGACGGTGGGAGCGAAAAAAGACGCTAAAAGACGCTAAAACGTAGTAAAAGGGCTCGCGGGAAAAGGTGCACTATTTTCGGGGGGGGATTTTTCACTCACACCGCTACTCCCAGAGCCCCTGAAAAGAACAAGCCCACCCCCAGCCAAATACCATGTTCCAGCGAGGAGCTGTGAATTGTAAAGCCTTCTCCATGGTGCTGTTGGAAGGTCATGTCTGCGGGGAAACAAGCACGCAGCTCCCGCTAGGAACAACCCACATCCATGGGGGTTATCTCGTTGGATAGGTTTTAGCCAGGGGAACACGAGAATATGCGGTGTTATTGGGGCCAAGAGCTTGTGCGAGACGGTGGGAGCGAAAAAAGACGCTAAAAGACGCTAAAACGTAGTAAAAGGGCTCGCGGGAAAAGGAGCACTATTTTCGGGGGGGATTTTTCACTCACACCGCTACTCCCAGAGCCCCTGAAAAGAACAAGCCCACCCCCAGCCAAATACCATGTTCCAGCGAGGAGCTGTGAATTGTAAAGCCTTCTCCATGGTGCTGTTGGAAGGTCATGTCTGCGGGGAAACAAGCACGCAGCTCCCGCTAGGAACAACCCACATCCATGGGGGTTATCTCGTTGGATAGGTTTTAGCCAGGGGAACACGAGAATATGCGGTGTTATTGGGGCCAAGAGCTTGTGCGAGACGGTGGGAGCGAAAAAAGACGCTAAAAGACGCTAAAACGTAGTAAAAGGGCTCGCGGGAAAAGGAGCACTATTTTCGGGGGGGATTTTTCACTCACACCGCTACTCCCAGAGCCCCTGAAAAGAACGAGCCCACCCTCAGCCAAATACCATGTTCCTGCGAGGAGCTGTGAATTGTAAGGCCTTCTCCATGGGGCCAGTGGGAAGGTCATGTCTGCGGGGAAACAAGCACGCAGCTCCCGCTAGGAACAACCCACATCCATGGGGGTTATCTCCTTGGATAGGTTTTAGCCAGGGGAACACGGGAATATATGGTTTTATTGGGGCCAAGAGCTTGTGCGGGACGGTGGGAGCGAAAGAAGACGCTAAAAGACGCTAAAACGCTCAAAAAGGGCTCGCGGGAAAAGGTGCACTATTTTCGGGGGGGGATTTTTCACTCACACCGCTACTCCCAAAGCCCATGGACATAACTAGACCATCCACGACCAGCTCAGACGTTCCTGCGGGACATGGTGACCTTTATAGGGGGTAAAAATAAGGGAAAACAGGCCCTGGGAAGTATGGAAGCTACTTTCTGGGGAAAAAAATAGACCACCGTGTGCTCCTAAGGTCAACTGGTGTAATGAAGTTGGTTTCATGAAAATCCCATGTTCGGGCGTGAAATGGGGATTTGTGCAGCCCAAAAGTCTCTAAAGTTCAAAGGGGATTATGAGCTCACAATGGAGGACATGCTCCAAAAATGGAAATACAGTTCCCAGTGGCCTAGCGTCATGTGTCATAGCTCGTTGGATAGGTATTTACCAGGGGATAAAGAATATGGAGAGTTTGCCGGGGATTTGAGACCGTGCGTGGAGCTGCGAGTGCCCCAAGACAAGATTTCAAACAGCTCTGCGGGCTTTTGGAGCATGTTTTCCGGGGAGATTTCACCCGTGTTCCCGCTGCTCCAAGGGCCTACTTAAATAACAAGCCCACCCCGTAGCCAAATCGGACGTTCCAGCGAGGAACTAGCCGTTTTAAGACCTTGTCCCAGGGGCTGTGGGAAGGTCACTTTTGCGGGGAAACACGCACGCAGCTCCCGCTAGGAGACACCCACAGTCATGGGGGATATCTCGTTGCATAGGTCTTGGCCAGGGGAACACGTGGATATAAGGTTTTATGGGGGCCAAGAGCTTGTGCGGACCGGTGGGAGAGAAAAAAGACGCTAAAACGTGTAAAAAGGCCTGCGGGAAAAGGTGCACTATTTTCGGGGGGGATTTTTCACTCACACCGCTACTTCCAGAGGCCCCGAGCAAAACGAGACCATCCCCGACTCGCTCAGAGGCTCCTGCGGGACATGGTGACCTTTATGACGGGTAAAAATAAGGGAAAACAGGCCCTGGGAAGTATGGAAGCTATTTTCTCGGGGAAAAAACAGCCCACCGTGTGCTCCCAAGGTTAACTGGTGTAATGAAAGTGGCCCCATGAAAATCCCATGTTCGGGCGTTAAATGGGGCTTTTTACAGCCCAAAAGTCTCTGAAAGAACAGAGTGATTATGAGGTCACAATGAAGAGCATTCTTAAAAAATGGAAATACAGTTCCCAGTGGCCTAGAGACATGGTTGATAGCTCTCTGGATAGGTACTAAATAGGGGATGAATAATATGGAGAGTTTGACGGGGATTCGAGACCGTGCGCAGCGGTGCGAGCTGCCCAACATTTCAAATGGCTCTGCGGGCTTTTGGAGCATGTTTTCCGGGGAGAATTCACCCATGTCCCGCTGCTCCAGGGGCCTACTTAAAAAACAAGCCCACCCCCAGCCAAATACCATGTTCAAGCGAGGAACCAGGCGTTTTAAGGCCTTGTCCCAGGGGCTCTGTGGAGGTCATCTATGCGGGGAAACGAGCACGCAGCTCCCGCTAGGAGACACCCACATTCATGGGGGAAGGCTTGTTGCGTACGTATGGACCAGGGGAACACGGGCATATGTGGTTTTATGGGGGCCAAGAGCTCGTGCGTGACTCTGCGAGCGAAAAAAGACGCTAAAACGTTTAAAAAGGCCTGCGGGAAAAGGTGCACTATTTTCGGGGGGGGTTTTTTCACTTGCACCGGTACTCCCAGAGCCCCTGAAAATAACGAGCCTACTTCCAGCCAAATACCATGTTCCAGCGAGGAGCAATGCATTTTAAGGCCTAGTTCCAGGGGTGCTGAAAGACAGCTCTCGTACGGGGGCCCAGACGCACGCAGCTCCGGCTAGGAAAGACCCACAATCATGGGGGATAGCTCTTTGCATAGGTATTGACCAGGGGAACACGGGGACACCAAGCTCGACGGGCCCGGGTGCGCTTGCGGGACTCTGCGGGAGAAATAGACGCTAAAACACGCTAAAACGTTTAAAAAGGCCTGCGGGAAAAGGTGCACTATTTTCGGGGGGGGGATTTTTCACCTGCACCGGTACTTCCAGAGCCCCTGAACAAAATGAGACCACCCCCAGCCAAATAACATGTTCCAGCGAGGAGCTATGCATTTGAATGCCTAGTTCCAGGGGCTCTGTGGAGGTCATCTATGCGGGGAAACAAGCACCCAGCTCCCGCTAGGAGACACCCACAATCATGGGGGAAGGCTTGTTGCATAGGTATGGCCAGGGGAACACGAGGATATATGGTTTTATGGGGCCATAGAGCTCGTGCGGGACTCTGCGAGCGGAAAAAAGACGCTAAAAGACGCTAAAACGTTTAAAAAGGCCTGCGGGAAAAGGTGCACTATTTTCGGGGGGGAATTTTTCCACTGCACCGGTACTTCCCAGAGCCCCTGAACAAAATGAGACCACCCCCAGCCAAATACCATGTTCCAGCGAGGAGCAATGCATTTGAATGCCTACTTCCAGGGGTGCTGAAAGACAGCTCTCATATGGGGGCCCAGACGCACGCAGCTCCGGGTAGGAAACACCCACAATCATGGGGGTTAGCTTGTTGCGTAGGTATGGACCAGGGGAACACAGGGGACACCAAGCTCGACGGGCCCGGGTGCGTGTGCGGGACGCTGCGAGAGAAAAAAGACGCTAAAACACGCTAAAACGTGTAAAAAGGCCTGCGGGAAAAGGTGCACTATTTTCGGCGGGGGATTTTTCACTCGCCCCGGTACTTCCAGAACCCAGGAACCAAATGAGACCATCCCCGACTCGCTCAGATGGTCCTGCGGGACATTGTGACCTTTATAACGGGTAAAAATAAGGTAAAACAGGCCCTGGGAGGTATGGAAGCTATTTTTATGGGGAAAAAACATCCCACCGTGTGCTCCCAAGGCTAACTGGTGTAATGAAAGTGGCCCCATGAAAATCCCATGTTCGGGGGTTAAATTAGGCTTTTTACAGCCCAAAAGTCCCTATAGAACAAAGCGATTATGAGCTCACAATAGACAGCATTCCTAAAAAATAGAATTACAGTTCCCAGTAACCTACAGACATGGTTAATAGCTCGTTCGATAGGTATTAATTAGGGGATGAAGAATGTCTAGAGTTTGACGGGGATTCGAGCTCGTGCGCGACGGTGCGAG
>CAEFZP010000164.1:960000-972531 GCA_903064625.1 Mallotus villosus | reverse complement strand
GACGCGGCGCCGAGGGAAAGAGAACGGGCCGCCGCCATCGGACGAGGCGGACGGAGCGCGGTTTGTTCCGCGGCCCGACCGGCCGCGAGCTCAGGATTTCCACGCGACGATGATGGTGCGCCTGAACGAAGAGTCACAGACAGATCACCCCAACACGGAGACACCAGTGACCGAAGGATGACGGAACGCAGGCTGGAGGACACCCCCCGCTGGCCATATGGTACTGTTCTCCCCTGACTAGGGGACTCGTTTTGTGGCGCGCATGTCGAGTGTGGGTGTGGGCAGGGAGGTCGCGGATAGGGTTGCCTGGACCAGCGGCCCGCGAGCAGAGCTTTTTTCATATCGACCGGGCCGGGCGCTCTTCGGTCTACACGCGCCACCGCGGAGGGATGGCGCTCTGCGCTGCGAGGCCCTGATGCACGAGGCCGGCATTGTCGCTGCTCAGGCGATGGAGCGGCCGTTGCTCCGGCGTCCGACGCGACTCAGGACGTCGAGTTCGGAGCCCCAGCGACGGGTCCAAGGGCCCGCCTATGGTCTGGCGGACGTACATGGTTTTAGCGACAGAGAGATGAAGACCATACGCTGCAGAGACCGAGAAGAATGGGGACCGGAGCGTCAGGAGCGGTTACAGACACAAGAAGAGCGACCCGTATCTGCGCCTGGACCGCAAGACCGGCAAACTCGGGGGGGAATGGATTCGCGTGTGTGTCATCAGGGCGGGGGTGCACAGGGCGTCCGAAGATGCGTAGCAGACCAGGCTGTGAGGAGGGGACAGAGCAGTAGGGCTACGAGCTCCTGGTAGAGATGTTGTCTAGGATTATCAGCTAGCTCTAGCAGTTGAACCGGGATCAAGTCGTTAACTAGAACAACACTCAACATACACAACACATAACCACACAAAACGAACACTACCGCCTCTCACGAATGACTCATACCAAAACACCACGCAACGATACCCATGGTATGACACAAGCGAGAGCCCGAGGAGGGGCAAGAGCACAAAAAACACAAACCTGCACACACCCTTACATAATTTGTTGTCATGGATTCACAAGTAAGCACACACAAACACACATGCAATAGGACACACACACACATACACACGAACCAACACACAGTTGTAGCCCTGGCAGCCCATGCGTCCAATGCCCATGCTCTAATTGGCATTATCCTCAGGCAGACAACAGTGCAGTAACCTTGGCACACACACGCACACACACGCACACACACACACGCACACACACAGCATGGCGCTGGTTACGATGGGCAGTGGTCGGTGGAGAGAGAGCGAGATGAGGAGGAGCAGGAAGGTGGAAAGTCATCCATCTAAGACATGGAGGAGAGGGAGGGTGCGTGAGGTCACAATGGTTGTCCCCAGGTGGTCTGGGAGGAGAAGGAGTCTAATCCCTCCCCCCATGTGGTGTTTAATGGTTCAGCCCAGCGGTTGAGGCAGCAAGCAGGAGGCCCGGACAGGATCGATCCAATCCCTCAGATGGGGGTGGAAAAGTTTGTCTTTGAGATGAGGAGTTGAAGGGTGGAGAGAAGAGAGGAGACACAAGTTGGGGGAAATAGAGAGGGCGGGGTTAGAGAGACACATGAAGGAGAGAGGCCGTCTGATTTGCTGTTTGTGTGTATGTGTGTGAGTGTTGCTCGGAGTGGAAGTCAACCTTTAGAGAAGTGCACAGTCACGCAACACCAACCAACCAGCCTTCAGGACAGTACAGGACATTTGCTGACAAGTGCAAACACGTGGTTGACACACAAGTCAACCACGGGCGCACACACACACACACACGTGTACACACACCACATACACATTCCCTCTTCAAGACACGCAGGCACAGCACAACATACACACATTTTTCACACACACTCTGGGTGTGCAGAGACGCCACTGTCTGTTTCTGTTTACCCCAAAAAACTCCCTCTGTATCTGGATAGAAACCGCTAAATCGGAAGTTGTTTTATATCAGTTTCTTGATGATCTGTGTTTACTCTTTGTAAAGACAAATAGGTGCATTAAAGGGTAAAAAGTAAAGGGATAAAAGTACAAAACTATTTCTGAAATTATTCAGTATATTTTTTTCTCATTTTTTATTGCTTATTAAGATTGTACCATAGGGCTAACCACCAGTCATTGTTTGATTAATAATCCGAATAACGTATTTGGCTTTGGATACATGATGCAACACACACACACACACACACACACAGTACACACACACACACACAGTACACACACACGTACTCCCAATAGCAATCAGTGAGCTGCAGTAAGAGGCAGCCTCCAGAGCTGTGGTGATGGATAGCATCCTCTGTTCAGGCCTGCTGTACATGTTACCCCTCCACCTCCATCTATCCCTTCATCCATCCACCTCTCCCCTCCACCTCCATCCATCCCTCCATCCACTCCCCCCAGGTGTAAATCACATCAGTACAGAGGAGGAGAGAAATCCCTTCTTTTCAGAGAGAAGAGATTAGGGAGAGGAACACAGGCCTGTGGATTTAAATAACCGTCACCTCCCCGACAGGGAGCCTCGCTCATCCTCAAACTGGGGACCGGGGACAGAGACCCAGGGACATGTGTGACTGGTGTGTGACTGTGTGTGTGTGTGTAGGTGTGTGTTAGGTGCGTGTGTGAGCGAGAGATAAGTGCATTATGGAAACAATCTGCATAGAACATCTCTCCGAGAATGTACAATGAGATTTTGTACTCGGTGGGCTGTGAGGAGACGTCTAAACACACACACACACACAAACACACAAACACACAAACACAAAACACACACGACTGATAACATGCTAATGCTGACACCTGAAGGTCAGTGGCTGCCGCCTCCCTCTGTAATGCATTCTGGGACAGGGGAATGACTGTTTTTTTTTCCCCCTCTGGGCACCACCTTTATTGTGCGCCCCCCCCCCTCGGCGCGTTAGGTCGAATGCACTCCCCGCGGTGGTGATGCGTGTCTGTCACACCGCTGTTTAACACCCTGATGGAGGACAGCTTTATGGAGCCGTAAACCCAACACGCTCAATATCTTAGCACCACTGACACACGGACACGCGTGTGCACACATAAAACTAACACACACACACACACATACGTTACAGGGGTGAGGAGACTAGGGACAGATAGAAGGAAGAGAAGAAGAGAGGAACGAGAAGCAGAGGGATGGATGGATCTAAGACGGAGGAGAGGAGGAAGGGGGGCCTCACGTCGCCCCCCTCCCTGCCTGGCAGCAGAACAATGAGCTGTTCTGTCCTCCACTCTCCGTGGCAGCCGGAAGCTTCTGGAGGGCCACAGAGAAGCGGCAAGTGTTAATATTTGATAGGACATTATTTCTCAGTTAGAGGATTCCAACGAGGATGCCATGGAGACAGGAAGTTGAAGTTGTGTAAATCCTAACAAACAGGCCTATGACGGCCTTTTGTTGAAGCTTATTACCATCTGGACAGTCTCTGGTGTGTGTCTGTGTGTGACATGTGACTGAAGTACATGGTCAACAGACCGTGAGAAGGTCTTTGGCTTCCTAATGTTACTGCGTCACAAGATGAGGAGATGGAGGAGAGAGTGAGAAAGGGGTATAGTAGGAGTGGGATAGAGGGAAAGGAAGTGAGAGAGAGCGAGAGAGAGAGTAAGCGAGAGGGATAGAGACGGGGTAAAGAGAGGATTGAGAAAAGAGAGAAGGGGTAGAGAGACGGGGAAGAGAGAGAGACAGAGGAGAGAGAGAGGGAGAGAGAGAGATGAAGAGAGGTAGAGAGCAATAAAGACACTGTGAGAGAGGGGGATAGAGAGACAAGGGAAGAGGGAGAGAAAGGGGGTAAAGAGATAGGGATTACAGTGAGGGGTAGAGAAAGGGATTGAGAGACAGGGAGAGAGAGAGAGAGAGAGAGAGAGAGAGAGAGCAGAGAGAGAGAGAGAGAGAGAGAGACGGGTGTTGTTTTTGTTCTCATGGCCCTGCATGCGTTGGACCATGATTCATTGCAAATGAAATGTCACCCTGGCAGGTCGTAATGCTGGCCGGCCCGCTCCCCTGCAACGTAATTGAATTTTACAGCCGTATAAACAACAGCCACTGAGGAGTGTGTGTATGTGTGTTATTAATGCTGCTGTTTATAGGCGAAGGCCTCTGATATGCTATCAGAGAGATTGTAACGGAGCCCTTGGGGATAGTAGCAGAAATTCACAGACAGACACACACACACAAACATACGCACATATAAAATGACCCTTAGAGCAGTTTATATCTGCACTCCTTACACCCACTTTGACCAAAAAATTACATACTGTATAACACACACACACACACTCACTTACACACACACTGCTATTACCAATGTTTACTTATTTATAGATTATAGATGACAGTCATTTAGTGTCCATATGCAGTGTGTATTAACTGTAGCCGTGTGTATTAACCTCAAGGCAGTAGACAGCAGATGGCAGACTAGAGAGCCAGAGGGCAGCACCCCCCCCCCTGCCCCCCTCCTCCCGCAGGTCACTTTTATCCTTCAGGCGTGGGAAGGAGGGGGGGGGAGAGAAGCGGGGGATGAGGGGTTGGGGGCGCATAAAGAAAGCCCAGGGGAGCGTTCAACACCTTTATCACCAGTTACAGCTCGCAGAGTTTTACGGCCCCGCTCCTCTGCACGCCAAGCCGCGGCCGGCCGGACGCCGTCTGCCCGTCCGACCGACCGCCACTGCCTCATAAAGCCGGCGGGATTTACACCCGACCCCAACGACGGCCAAATCCAAATGATGACACGTAAAGAGAGCCAGGGTACTCAGGGGTTGTTGGAACGAGAAATGAGGTTTGTCCGTCTGCCTTCCTGCCTGTCTGTCTGTCTGTCTGTCTGTCTGTCTGTCTGTCTGTCTGTCTGCAAACCTGCCTGCTTGTCTGTAGTTTGTCAACCTGCCTTCCTCTCGGTCTGCCTCTCTGTCTGCCTCTCTGTCTGCCTCTCTGTCTGCCTGCCTGCCTGTCTGCCTGCCTGTCTGTCTGTGCGTCTTTCAGCCAGCCTGCCTGATCTTTACAGGGGAAGTAAAAGTCCATCAGTCACTATATGAGCTGCAGAACGGTGAATGAAAAACGATGGGACTGTGTGTGTGTGCGGGTGTGTGCAGAATGCGGATTTGTGCAAGTGTGTGTGTGTGTGTGAGTGTTTAGGTTAGAAATATGTTTCTGCTTGCCAATGTGAGATAGTGGAGAGTGACACAGTGTCTGTGTGTTTATACATGCATACGTGCGTGGAGTGTGTGTGTGTGTGTGTGCGTGTGTCAGCACGTGTCCTAGTCCCAGCGGGAGCAGCAGTGTGTCCAACCCTCCCTGCTGATTCTGACCTTCCCTCCAAGCAGGGGGTCCCCTCTTTCCCTCCTCCCCCCAGCCCTCCGTTCCTCTATCCGTCCATCCTTCTCAACTCTGAGGGACACTGCTGGTCCTTGATCTTGGAATAGGAGAGAGGCTTCATAAATACACCATCAATCACCCAGCTAGGAGCCATTCAACCCACTGACAGACAGCAAACAGAGAAGGATGGGCTTCTGTGTACTGTATGTGTGTGTGTACAAAGTGTGCCCTGCATACCTTATTAAAGGCTCGAGTGCTCATACACACAGACACGCCACAAAGACAGATGGTGGCGAGAGTAATTCAACATTACATTTACACTGTCCTGGTTGGAGAGTGTTGCCTGTCAGCCTCCTCCAAACTCACACACGCGATTCAGGGCTGACACACCCTCTTCTGGGTCTGTCTGTCTGTTTGTCTGTCTGTCTGTCTGTCTGTCTGTCTGTCTGTCTGTCTGTCTGTCTGTCTGTCCCTCTTCTGGGTGTGTCTGTTTGTCTGTCTGTCCCTCTTCTGGGTGTGTGTGTGTGTGTGTCTGTCTGTCTGTCTGTCTGTCTGTCTGTCTGTCTGTCTGTCTGTCCCTCTTCTGGGTGCGTCTGGGCAGGTGCTACATGGGAGGGCAGCTGACACACACACACACACAGACGCAGTTGGGCTGCAGGCTAGCTGAATGGCAGACAGGAGGAGGCAGACTAGAGGTGATGGAGGAGCATCATGGTGTGGTTCACACTCCTGAGGGACCGATACACAAGCCTCCCTCTGGGGGGTCTCTCTGTGTGTGTGAGCGTGTGTGCGTGAGCATGTGTCTGTGTGTGGTCTCCAGGACCCTGACCTAGAGGGAATGAGCTGCTGAGTGGAGTCAAGATTCAGAGGGCAGGGGAGACGAGAGAGAAAGAGAGAGAGAGAGGAGAGAGAGAGAGAGAGAGAGAGAGATGAGAGAGGAGAGAGAGAGAGAGAGAGAAGAGAGAGAGAGAGTGAAAAAGAGAATGAGAGAGAAAGAGAGAGAGATAAACAAATACGAAATGCCGGCATTAAAATGAGATGTCAGGTGGTTCTCTGTCTTTCTCTTTCCTTCTCCCCTCCCTCCCTTCCTGTTGTCCTTCTCTCGCTCTCTCCTTCCCTCTCTCTCTCTATGCTAGTTGACCCACATAAACCCAAGTGCCCTCCAGGAGCTGTCTTTAACACACAGTCCAGGAAAAGTTCCAGAGAACATTCCCCAGCGGGCGTCATTCAACGGGTGTGTGTGTCTGTATACAGGAGTGTGTCCATACGGGATTTTGTGTGTGCAGATCTGTGTGTGTGCACGTATGTGTGTGCCTGTGTGTGTGTGTGTGTGTGTGGTGCGTGTGCGCTCGTGTGTGTGTGTGTCTGCGCTCGTGTGTGTGCGTCTGCGCGCAGGGGGATTTGAGCAGAAGAGACAGAAACAGATGGAGTGAGTTAAGGACAAATTGCATGTGTGGGTGTGGGAGTGAGCCTGTGTCTGTGCACACATATGTGCCTGCCTGCGTAGGTGTGTGTGTGTACGCAGAACAGACGCAGGTGTCTCTGGAAAAGTAATCCATTTTCTTTGAGAGTGACAAATGACAACAAAATGAGGGGGCAGATCAGTGGGCAGGGCGATGGCAGGCAAGCTGGCGGAGCAGGCTCCCTCCACAGCGAGGGCCGATGGCACACACACTCTTCTGGCCAGCCTGGCGCTGAACGAGGACGGCAGCCGGCTTACTCACACACACACACGCAGACTCACACACGCACAGACTCACACACAAATAAGAGATATTCACAAATGTACAGATGTACAAAAATCACAAGTCCACGCTGAGGAGCGCACACACAGACAGGCAGCCTCTCTAACGCACACTCACCATACGGTGTGAATGCATTCATGGAGACTGAAGGGTAACAGGGACCACGGGGCCAACAGGAAGGGAGGAGTGTGTTCTGACCAGGCGGGTCATCTGGGTGCAGGGAGCCGCAGGCCAGGAGCGGGCAGGAGAGGTGGAGGGAGAGGAGGAGGAGAGGGTGGAGGGAGAGGAGGAGGGAGAGGTGGAGGGAGGAGGAGGGAGGAGGAGATGGAGGGAGTAGGAGGAGGAGAGGGGGAGGGAGAGGAGGAGGAGAGATGGGAGGGAGAGGAGGAGGAGAGGTGGAGGGAGAGGAGGAGGAGAGAGGGAGGGAGAGGAGGAGGAGAGGGGGAGGGAGAGGAGGAGGAGGAGGAGAGGGGGAGGGAGAGGTGGTGGGAGAGGAGGAGGAGAGGGTGGAGGGAGAGGAGGAGGAGAGGGGGAGGGAGAGGAGGAGGAGAGGGGGAGGGAACGAGGAGGAGGAGAGATGGAGGGAGAGGAGGAGGAGAGGGTGGAGGGGGAGAGGAGGAGGAGGAGGAGAGGAGGAGGAGCACGGGGGAGGGGACGAGAGGGGGAGGAGGAGGAGAGGTGGAGAGGGCGAGAGGAGGACGGAGAGGTGGAGGGAGAGAGAAGGAGGAGGAGGAGAGGGGGAGGGAGAGGAGGAGGAGGAGGAGAGATGGAGAGGAGAGGAGAGGAGGAGGAGAGATGGAGGGAGACAGAATGGGGGGAGAGAGGAGGAGGAGAGTGTGGAGGGAGAGGAGAGGAGGAGGAGGAGATGGAGGGGCAGAGAGCGGGTAGAGGATGTGGCATATCCTCAGATGGCCTCTGTCATCGGAGCGCTGGAGGCTGGTATGTGTGTCTGTGTGTGTCTGTGTGTGTCTGTGTGTGTGTGTGTGTGTGTGTGTAGGTGACAGACAGAAAGTGAGAGGAGAGAGGTATCTGTCACGACAGTTGTCAGAAGAAGTTGAAGAGTACACTTGCCTCAGGGAAGAGAGACACGCTCACACACACGCTCACACACACACGCTCACACACACACGCTCACAAAAACAAACACTCACAAACACACACACACGTCATGAGACAATAAAGCACTCTAGCTGGGAATGGACCTGTGTTGAGATGAGAACTGCACGTACTCACTGCTGGTCCCAGACCAGCCCCTAACCTCACCTCACCTGACATGAGCCATCAGGACATTCTCAGCGCTGGTCCCAGCTCCGCCCCTAACCTCACCTCACCTGACATCAGCCATCAGGACATTCTCAGCGCTGGTCCCAGCCCAGCCCCTAACCCACTTCACCTGACATCAGCCATCAGCACATTCTCAGCACTGGTCCCAGACCAGCCCCTAACCTCACTTCACCTGACATCAGCCATCAGCACATTCTCAGCACTGGACCCAGACCAGCCCCTAACCTCACCTCACCTGACATCAGCCATCAGGACATTCTCAGCGCTGGTCCCAGCTCCGCCCCTAACCTCACCTCACCTGACATCAGCCATCAGCACATGCTCAGCGCTGGTCCCAGCCCAGCCCCTAACCTCACTTCACCTGACATCAGCCATCAGCACATTCTCAGCACTGGTCCCAGACCAGCCCCTAACCTCACCTCACCTGACATCAGCCATCAGGACATTCTCAGTGCTGGTCCAGGCCAGCTCCTAACCTCACCTCACCTGACCTCAGCAGCAGGACATGCTCAGCGCAGGTCCCAGACCAGCTCCTAACCGCATCTGACCTGTCATCAGGACATACTGACTGCTGGTCCCAAATGAACAACTAGCCTCACCTCCCTTGACCTCAGACATCAGGACCAGATCAGCTTCATGCAGATTCCCAGCCTTCCACAGGCCAAACTAAGTGAGAACAGAGACTAGGTGTCCAGACACAAGCATACACACACACGCCTGCGTAATCCTGCGTGATGGCACAGATTATGCAACAAAGAAGATTAATGAATGCTACAGAAAAAGAGGATCTTCATTTCATCTGTGTGAAGATGTGAGAGGGAGGGGAGAGATGGTAGTGGAGGGGGAGTGAGGATGTGTGATATAAGGCTGAACAATCATGCTCCGGTTGGCAGGTAATCTTTCTAACTTTGAATCATTTGTGTCGTTAACAACTCCACAGCTGGCTAGGCTGAGTCACTGGAAGGATGTGAGTCAGCCTCCAGGAGAAAAACACAGGTGGTGTGTGCAAGGGGCATTTCCTGACTTCCTTCCCCCCATACTTCACTGCCTCTCCTCCCCTGCCTCTCCTCCCCTTCCTCTCCTCCCCTTCCTCTCCTTCCTCCTCCTCACCCTTTCCCCACTCGTTCACTTTCCTCTCCTCCCCCGAGCTCCTTAAATGCTGTTCTTTATTTATTCACAATGTCTCCATGTCTTCCCTGATCCCCTCTCTCCCTCCCTCCACCCCCCCTCTCTCTCTCTCTCTCTCTCTCCTCTCTCTTCCTCCCCTTTAAAGGTGAAGGGTTGGCCCTGCTTCAACTCTGCTGCCAAGAGCCAAGGCGTAGTGTGTGTGTGTGTGTGTTATAAGTGTGCGTGTTTCTTCTGCGTGTGCACGTGTTTGAATGGGAACGTGTGTGTGTTGCATTGCCTGGGGTGGCTAATAAATACATTGGAGGGCGGTGTTGCAAAGCGAGTGCCTTTTCTCCCAGGAGACAGGTGAATATTTAGACTGAGAGGAGGGATGGTGAACATTAGTGGGAGTTGGGCTGGAGCACCAGATGGGCAGAGGTGGCACTGTGCCAGTTAGGGCCGTGACAGGGAGAGAGACCGAAAGTGAGAAATGAAGAGACTGCGTGTGAGGGAGTGGGGGTCGGAGGAGGGAGGGAGAACAAGCAAGGAGCACATGGCGAGTGAATCCGGAGAGAAAGGAGAGGGAGAGGATTGGGAGGGCGGGCGGGGCGGGAGAGAACGGCAGACAGGAGAAGGAGGAGGGCGACAGAGGGCCAGAGCTAAGAAGCATACGACCAGGCTCGTGTGCCAGCCCTCGCTCTGACACACTCAGACACACACACACACACACACAAATATTAATCCCATGGCCTCTCCAGATTCCAGCCTATTAACCTGACTCACCCCTCCCCACCCCTCCTCACCCTGCCACATGGTCCCCACTCCCGCCCCCGCGGGCGGGAGGAGGGGAGAGGAGGGGGAGGAGGAGAGCGGCAATATTAGGATGAACGTACAGTTGTCATGGCGCTAGGGAGAGAGGGAAGGAAGCAGGGAAGGAGGCAGGGGACGGGAACAGCACGGAGAGAGAAAATGAAGGAGCGAAAAGCAGCAGTAGAGGAGGAGGAGGACAGGAGGAGTAGAAAACAACCGTGAACTACAAGAGAAGCTGCTGGAGGCTTCATCTCAGCCTTGACAATTACAGAGCGCCGCGTTACGGCGGCCTAATTAAACCACACGCGTGCAACGTTTGAACATGCACGGCACACTTTAACATGCATACGGCACACCATACGCACACACACAGCTGCTGAGAAACACATATGGAGCTCAACACTTCCTACTAACAAGATGACTTCACTCAT
Organism: Mallotus villosus; assembly: GCA_903064625.1. NCBI lineage: Eukaryota > Metazoa > Chordata > Actinopteri > Osmeriformes > Salangidae > Mallotus > Mallotus villosus. The sequence goes on along the minus strand of CAEFZP010000164.1, from coordinate 961,812 downwards.
GGCCCCCCCTGGTCCCCCGTTTGTGGCATGCTGGTGGCATTTCAAAATGAGTGTGTGTTTGTGTGTACGGTTGTATTGCTGTGAGAGTGCGTGGAAGTGTCAGTCTGTTCTTACGTGTGTGTGTTTTGGTGTGTGTATGGCTGAGTGTGTGTGTGTGTGTGTGTGTGTGTGTGTGTATGTCTGTGTGTGTGTGTGTGTGTGTGTGTGTGTGTGTGTGTGTGTGTGTGTGTGTGTAACTGTGCTTTGTATGAGTGTGTGTGAGTGTGTGTGTGTGTGTGTGTGTGTGTGTGCCGCAGAGGTACTGAGCAGGAACGTGCTAGGTGAAAGAGCCCGCGTCCCTAAACACACACGTGTGTGTTGAGTCGACAGTAAAGTAGTGGTAAGCTTACACAGATGGCTTCACCCGAAGAACAGCTCTACTGTACTATTCTCCACACTGCATCCCTCTGAGAGAGAATGAGAGAGAGAGAGATAGAGAGAGAGAGAGTCGAGAGAGAGAGAGAGAGCTAGAGAGCGGAGAGAGAGAGAGGGAGAGATGAAGCGAGCGAGAGAGAGAGGAGAGATAGAGAGAGAGAGAGAGAGAGGTTCTGGTCTGTACTCCTGCAGGTTCTGGTCTGGCCTGGCTGGCTCTCAGCTCCATGCAGCATCAGTTCCTACTCAGTGTACTCAATACTATTGACCTGCACTGAGCCACACTGCTCACACACACCAGCAGAAGGAGGTTTAGGTACTCTCTCACACACCACACAAACAAACATTAAATACACACACACACACACATACTGATATTGGCTATGACGTTGGAAAGACATGTTTTTGTATAGGATACATAGAGAACTGTGTCCTGCATCTCCACACACACCTCCACACACACACAGACACACACACACATCCCTTTATGTTTACTCCTCAGACTTCACACAGCCACAAGAGGACACTGATGCTCTGCAATGTGTGTGTGCGTGTGTCAGTAGGTGTGTGTATGCATGCATGGCTGCCTGCCTGCCTGTCTGCCTGTGTGTGCGTGAGTCCTGTCTCCCTGCATAGTGAGTCCCAGCCTAATTCTTCAGTTTAGTGGAGCATTACTACAGATCAATAGCCTGGGTGCTGGGGGACAAGACGGGGAGAGAAGGGGAGGAGAGGGGGTAGAAGAGAGGGGAGGGGAGCGGGGAGAGAGGAGCCAGACTGGCCCTGGATATCCATGTCATTAGAGATGGATAAAGACACTGGGGGCCTCCCTGCCCGGAACAGACAGGACCAGCCCTACCACCAACACACACTCCTCTCTGCCCGTCTGTCTGTCTGTCTGTCTGTCTGTCTGTCTGTCTGTCTGTCTGTCTGTCTGTCTGTCTGCTGTCCTTTGAGTCTCTTCTTCAATCTCTGTCTCTGTACCGCTCCCCACAGCCACACACACAGACACATATCCTCTCTTCTTGTTATTCAGTCTGTATTTTTGAAGATCGGAGGTCTGACCTCTCCTGTCCTCCTCAGCTTGGAGGTGTGGGGAGGCTTCTGGAACTGGTCCAAGGTCAGTTTCACATTCAGGATCATGGCTGTATACTCTGCCAGGAGAGGCAGAGCTGGCCCCAGATCATCTAACTGAGGCAGAGAACTGAAGTCCAAAGGGGCAGGAAGGCTTTATACAACCTCTTTACTTTTCTAAAAGAGGCACCATTGCTATTTGAGTGTGTGTGAGGTATGTGTGTGTATGCACGACAGGTGTGTGTATGTATTTCCACACGTTCATTCCTACTCATAGCAACAGCTCACCACACGTAGAGGGGCTCCTGGCTGTTCTCTTCTCTCCCAACA
>CAEFZP010000164.1:802500-955000 GCA_903064625.1 Mallotus villosus | reverse complement strand
TTTATCTTCTCCACATAATGCTCATGTTTAGCCCTGAAATACAGCAGAGGTAGAGAAACAAAGACAGGGAGAGAGAGACAGAGAGGGAGGGAGGGAGGGAGGATAGAAAGGGGGGAGGTAGGAATGGAGAGGGGGGAAATATGTGGGGGGAGCAACTAACAGAGAAGAGAAGAGAAGAGAAGAGAAGAGAAGAGAGAGAAGAGAAGAGAAGAGAAGAGAAGAGAAGAGAAGAGAAAAGAAAAGAAAAAAGAGAAGAGGAGTGATGCCTGTCCTACAGGATTACAGCCGTGGTCTGTCGGTGTTCCTGTTCTAGGGCGCAGCCTAATGTGAGGGCACCTCTTCTAAAACAGAGGGTCAAAAGAGAAGGCCGGGTAGTAGATAGTCGAGAAGGATGGATTTATTTAATCTACAAAGACCAAACAGGGCAGGCAAACAAAGATGGTGCATGTTTAATCTCCAACACACACACACACAACTGAGAATTATGAAATGAGCTGGATAAAGTTCAATAGAAAGGATTAGCATGCTGTTACAGTGTCCTCCCACAACCCCTGGATAATTGATCCCCACCAGACCTTCACACACACACACACACACACACAGAGAACTTGTCCTGGAGCTCAAGATAAAGAGAGAGGAGAGCGAGGACAGCACACAGGACAGTTGCCCTGAGGCTAATGTCTAGGCATTATCCCTATAATAGACCATTACTAAGAGGCAGGGGGGGATAAACACACACACAAACACCAAAAGGCTTCCACACACACACACACACACACACACAGAAACACCCACACGTACTACACACACACGCACACACAAAATCTGCAGCCCATGAATGAACAATAAGTAGTGCCCAGCCTCTCATAGACACACACACACGCACACACACACACAGCATCCCCACAGGGACATGGTCAGGTGGATGTACTGAAGAACAGTGGAGTAACGTCAACACCAGACCCCTGCGTTCCCCTTTTACAGCCTCATAAAACACTCCACTCCAATAACAAGGTCTAATGAGCAGCGTTCACGGCTCACCATACACCTAATGCCAACGCCCACCAGCACAACAGGCCAGCACGTTTCCACAGGGCAGCTTGCGCCGATTCCAACATAGGTGTGTGCAGCCTTGTGCTGTTGGGCCTATCAGTGTGTCCGTCTGTCTCTTTGTGTTTGTGTCTTGTTTAACCACGATTGTCTTCCCCATCTCCATGACTTCCTTTCTCCTCCATTCCCTTTGCCTCTGCATCTCTCTCCTGGGTCCGTTTTCCACATGACTGTGTAAGACTGCTGTCTGGCTCAGAGAGGCAGCCTTGAATCTGAATGACCACCTGTTCAGACCAGGCGTGGGCTGGGGAGAAAGAGAGAGAGAGACAGAGAGAGAGAGGGACAGAGAGACAGCGAGAGAGAGAGGGAGAGAGATAGAGGGAAGGCCAAGAAAAGAGCAAGAGAGAGAAAAAAAGAAGGAAATTTACCACTTCACCTCTCCACCTCCTCTTCACTCTCCAGAGGGAGAATGAGACAGGAGGGGAGAGAGAGACGGAAAGAGAGAGGGATGAGATGGAAAGATGTCATTACCGATTCACCTGCCAGTAGCTAGCTCTGCTGTTATCATCTTATCATGTTTCTGAGCTCAAAAGACTAGATAGAAAAACCCTCAGTCTGACAAAAACTCTCACCTACTACACAGAGAGAGAGAGGGAGAGAGGGAGAGAGAGGGAGAGCAAGAGAGACAGAGAGAGAGAGACAGAGAGAGACAGAGAGACTGATTGAGAATCAGAAAGAGAAAAAGAGAGCGAGGGGAGAGTTTTCCATTTGGGAGCTGAGTTCTTTAACAGGCTGTAATTGACTGTCGGAGTTGATATAGTCAGGGCCAGAGGAAGGTGCCAACACTGATTCTGTGTGGGAGCGGCCAGGTGATGTGGTGACAGGGTCTCTGCCCTGGACTCTACTGAGGGCAGACCCGCAGGCCAGGGCCTTGCCCACCGTGCCTGTGGGTCAGGCTAAAGTGGGTGGAGGCATACAAGTTGGCATGGCCACCTTGAAGGGGACTGTCTGGGACAGTGGAGCAATGGTAGCTTTGGAGCCGGCAGGCTGCGGTCTAGCTGGCTGGCTGACTGGGTCCAGCAAACTTTCAGGCTGGGTTTGGAGGACTGGCAGGCTGGTCGTCTGTCCGGCTGGCTGAAGCTTGCCCGGCGTGGCAGGGTCCAGCTGGCTGGCAGGACCTAGCGGACCTGCAGGCTGGCTGACGACACACTGGGAGGGATTATGCAATGCTGAAGGGGCCGTGCTGTGCTGGGGTGATGTGGGCTGGGACCCTGTAGGCCCCACACCTCAGCACACACCTATAGAATAGTGAACCGCTGGGACACGTTGGGGTGGATGTGAGCTCATCCATGCATAAACAGCAGCATTCAGAAGTCCGCGGCTGCATGGATGGGAGCACTCACGTGATGCGTATGGAGCATAGAGTCAAGAGAAGGATTGTTGAGAAGAAAAGGATATACTGGAAAGGACTAGCTCAGGTCAGGCTTTTCGAGCTCCTTAACTGCAGTACTGTACATCTTGGTCTTCTAAAACATTTAAGAAAAACACACGCAGAAAGGTCAAGTGATCAGAGGTAGCTGAGAAATAATGGAAGCGCACCGTCTTTCTCCGCCACACACACAGAAACGCATTCCACTCTCTGTCTCTCGAAAGGACGTGCGACCTTTCTCGCACACTGAAAAAACACAAACGCTTTTGCTCTCTAACGCAAACACAAACACACATTCTATCTCTCTCTCTCTCTCTCTCTCCTACGCACAAACTCATACTCACGCATTCTATCACTTTCATACACACACACGCCCTCTCTGTTCGCACCGCGCACGATTGCGTCCTGTAACTGCGTCGAGCGGCAGAGTTAACCCTCTTTGTTTGAAGGTGTCCCGCTTTAAATGTCATCCTGCGACACCAGCATCTAGCATGCTTGAGAGGAGCTTCCCGTACCTGATAACCCTCTCAGAAGCCTGCTGAATAATGGAGACAGTATCACTGCTGCTGCTCTCTCTGAGCCCCTCCAGACCCAGAGAGCTGCAGGGACGCAAGATTCACCCAGGCAGGGAGGGAGGGAGGGCGGGAGGGAGGGAGGGCGGGAGGGAGGCACGGAGGGAGGCATGGAGGGAGACAGGGTGGGAGACAGGGTGGGAGGGAGGACGGGAGGCACGAAGGGAGACACGGAGGGAGACAGGGAGGGAGGCACGGAGGGAGGCACGGAGGGAGACAGGGAGGGAGGCACGGAGGGAGACAGGGAGGGAGGATGGGAGGGAGGACGGGAGGGAGGCAACGGAGGGAGGCACAGGGAGGGAGACAGGGAGGGAGGCACGGGAGGGAGGCACGGAGGGAGACAGGGAGACAGGGAAGGAATCAAGCAGACACACTGACCAGACTGACTCTTCCAGACTGAGTCTTACACGCTGATTCTGACAATCTGACTCCTACAGACTGAGTCTTACAGAACAGAGAGCACTGGTTTACTGGACCGTCTGTTCACAGGCTGTTTGTCTATCTGTCTACGGCTGGAGTATTGCGTTTGTGTGTGTGTTTGTGTGCGTGTGTGCATGACCCTGTGGTGCTCAGCATTCTGTCTTATTTCCTTCTTTCACGCCTTCTCTCTTTCACGTATCCTTTGCTCTCGCGGTCACTCCATCAATCTCCCCCTGTCAGGCTCTGCCCCTCTGCCCCTCTCTCTCCCTCCTCTCACCCCCTCCCAAGCCCTCTCTCTGTTCCTCCACCCCCCTCCCTCTCCCCTTCCCTCTCTCCCCCCCTCTCTCTCCCCTTCCCTCTCTCTCCCCCCTCCCTCCTCCTCTCTTATTAATGAGTGGTAGAAAGGGCAAGGCGGAGTGGTTACATAAGAGAGGAGCTGCGAGGTTTGTGCTGACTTTGTTTTCCCTCTACTTCAATTTGAGAATCCACTTTAGATTAAATTAGACTGTCTCTACCTCTTTTCCCTCTCCCCCTATCCCTCGCTCCCTCTTTCCCTGCCTTCCTTTCTGCTCTGACAGCCAGAAGACGGACTGCTACCTGAGGGCCTGCCACGGTCAGGGCTGGCGCAAGGCTGAAACACACACACACGACACACACACACCCTGTACATGCTGCACTGCTGTTGAGGTGAAACATTACAGGCTCAGTCCGACTTCTCCCTGTCTATTCAGGTCAGCAGTGATTCAGCACCAGAGGTTTTATCGAGAAAATAATACACACACACACACACACACACACACTTCATCAGTCTCAGTAGCCCAGAGCGACAGCCGGGTGCTGACTGCAGCTGTGCGCTGTCCCGTGGTTCGGTTCAAATCTACCCTGCAGAAGGACCGGTTCAGCGACTCAGCGGTGAATAAAGACAACAGCCGAGCCCGACGCCACACTGGGCTGGAGGGAGATGGAGATGAAGGGATGAAGAGGTGAGAGGGGAAGAGGGAGGTGTGGGGAGGTGTGGGAAGGTGTGGGGAGGTGTGGGGAGGTGTGGGGAGGTGGGAGGGTGGAATGACAAACTGGAATGAAAAGCATAAGGATTGTTTCTCAATAGGGCCTTAGAAAACAATGTGTTGGATTTGACTAATGGGTTCGGACAGGGAGTCGTTCCCACGCTGACCACTGCTGTCCACAGAGTCCCACCGCTACCAGTCACACCATTCATCTTCCCCCCCCGCTCCCTCCTCCTCACCCTGTCTACTGACTCCAGCCGACCGGAAGGGGGAGTGTCTCGTCTTGATGGTGTTGATCTTCATTCCATGGATGGACAATGAATGGATGAATGGATGGATGGAGGACAGATAGCAGGTGAGGGAGCGTCGGTCAATACCGCACGGCCCGACCTGCCGATCGATATGGGGCCGACGGCCAATCAATCAATAGGCTCCGTATGTAGCAGTGGTTGGGAGAGAAAAACGTGCGGGAGGACGAGCCGGATCGATAGGGCAGAGAAACAGACTGTCGGCGCTAAAACAAGTCTGTATAAATGGAGGGTGAGACAATAGGGGCTGTAAATGCAACGCACACACACACACACACACACACACGCCACAGAGCCTGGGATAAATAAATCAGCTTGGTTGTGTATTGGGCAGCGCTGGACGCAGAGGTCGCGTGCACGCTTGTGTGTGTGTGTATGTGTGTGTGTGTGTAGTCCCCTGGTCCCCCTCCAGCTCTCTCTGCTGTGCTGATGGACTTCCTGACCTCTGGCTGGGAGAGACAGGGGAGACGGGAGCGGAGGGAGAGGGCAGGTGGAGCCCAGCGTCTGACTGGACCTCATCAACACCACCAGAGGAAACCGCTGGCCTCTCCACAGAAGGAGCATATCATTGGGAAACACACACACCTAGCACAAGCACACGCACGAGACGGAGACAACGAAGTACCAGAATCTCCAGCCAAAAGAACAATAAATCACACGCAAACACTGTGGACTCTTATCACTGATCACACACAAACACAAAGGGGTCCTTGGGCGATCATCATCATTAATTATGGAGCTGCGGTGCTGAATAAATGATGTGCGTGAATTGGAGGTTGTGGCTGGGTCCGGTCTGAGTTCCAGCGCGTCAGTAATTAATGAAATCAAACAGCTGCCCTAATGAGAGATAAAGCTCCTCTACCACAACAGACGACTCTCTCCCCCTGCAGGCAATCCACCAGCGCACACACACGGACACACACACACTTTCAAACATACCCAAACACTCATACATTGACTAATGCACACACACACACACACAGACAGGCACGCATACAGAATGAACGATTCACAAGCACCCTCACGCTCTCCCGCTGTAATCCTCGGGGAGGGGCACAGCTTCTGCTTTTCATTAGTACAACTGTCAACCTCCACAAATCCTCCTAGCAATTGTCTCCTTGCATCCCTCCATCTCCTTCCATCTTCCTCTCCTTCCATACCTCTCCTTACATCCCTCCTTCTGTCTCTCCTTCCATCCCTCCCAATCCTTCCACCTGTTTTTCCATCCCTCCCTCCCTCCCTCGCTCCCTCTGTCCCTGCCTCCCTCCCTTCCTTCCTTCCCTCCATCCCTCTCTCCCTTCCTTCCTTCCTTCCCTCCATCCATCCCTCCCTCCCTCCCTCCCTCTCCTTTCCTCTCCTCCCCCGGTTGTTTATTTGCCTATCGCTGGGTAGATAATGGAACGGTATTAATCCGGTAATGCCTTGTTTGGGATGGCAAATGTCCCTACTTATGCAAATGCGAGAGGCAAGACAGGGTTCCTGTCGGCTGGTTTGGGATTTAATTACGAGTCCTAATTACCTCCGTACGCAGCATGGTGGAGCAGCTCTGCTGGGGAGCTGGAGGAGAAGGTGCTTGTGGAGACCTCGTCATAGCCGTGGTAGCAACATGTCTGTGTGTGGACCACTCAGGCTGCAAAGAATGCTTTAAATAGATGGGCTTACAAAACGAGTCCTGCATGTCCTAGAAGGGATCGTTTCCAGACAGACCGTCTAAGGACCCGGGAGAGCACCGGACATGGCCACACGCGCAGAAGGAGAGGATGACACACTCACACACACACTTTTCCTGACACCTACGTTACGATGACACCCAGACGTTTGCTTTTGCACTCTCACTTGACACCCGCGGAAGCCTGCGCACGCCCACACAGCTGCACGCAAACACGCAAACACACACGCACGCACGCACACACTGATGACAGCTAGTTGAGGAAGTCAGCTCGCGGCTCCCTGGGAGAGGAGATCACCGCTGAGTTGGTAGAGCTTCCTGATGCTCTGTGATTCCACCACAGATGGCCCGCACCGTAATTATAGACCTTCAACATGACAGGACAGCTTTTCTGCTCACTTCCATGATTATTTGAAGACAGGAGAGACAAAAAATATCGAGCGTAAGCGGTTGAAAAACCCGACAGTACAAGGAATGCTATCGCATGTCCTCACGAGTGAGTCACAGTTGGTGTTCTGATGATTTACTACTGTTTAAATCAGCATCGGTGAGTTAGACATGGAGGATGAATATTCTCCTGCTCTTTCAGTGGGGTTTGACCGTTAGTGCATGCGTGAGTGGAAGCATCCAGAGAGGTCAGCTCATGGGGCGAAGGTCAAGAGGTGTTTGCCCTAAAAAGCTTTCCCTAACACCTCGTATTGAACAACCGCTACCCAGGGGTCAAAGTTCGACCCTCTGGGGTCCCCTGCCTATATTGACCAGTTGGCTGTTTGGACATGGATGGAATGCACAGTGACCTATAGGAACAACGTATATGCACACAGGAAGCGTTGGCAGCTGCTGTCTCGCATCTGACCTGATCTCTCAGAAGAGTGAATAATGAATGATTGGATGAATGTGTGGGGGAATGAAATGAAAAAAAGGGATGGGTGAATGGATGGATGGATGGGTGGATGGATGGATGGATGGATGGATGAATGAATGGATGGGTGGTGGATGGATGAATGAGTGGATGGATGGATGAATGAGTGGATGGGTGGATGGGTGGATGGGTGGGTGGATGGATGAATGAGTGGATGGGTAAGCTCCGTACAGTATTTGGGTGCCAAGTCAGAGTTCATACAAAACCAAAGGACAAGGATTCAATTCAATTCCAAACAACGTCATTGATCCCAGAGGGGTATATACACAATAGAAGTGGGCCAGGTACTGAGCTTGGCTGTGCCTAGCGGAGCCCCACAGCAGCGGAGCGCTGGCTCCAATAGGTGTCTGAGTGGCGGCCAGGGAGCGCTTCAGCTGCCAGTCAGCACGGTGTGGAAATGTGAATGTCAAGCTTGTCATTTGGAGCCAATTACCCATGGCCTGTGAAGAAGGAGCACGAGAGGAACGAGGGGTGTGGAGAGACACACCGGGCTGTTCTCATCTTCTGTATGAAAAGAAGGGAGATGGAGTGATGGAAGGAGGGGAGCAGGGTGAAGAAAGATCGGACAGACCAAGTGTAATAACCAATCAGAAACCAATTTAGATCTTGACCTGTGTGAATTCAATGAGCCGACGTCAAGCTCTTCTCAAAGTAACCAACTCTAGAACATTCCATAGTTAAGAAGTGAGAGAAAGAGAGAGGGAGAGAGAGAGAGAGAGAGAGGAGGGGAGAGAGATGAGAGGAGAGAGAGAGAGGAGGGGAGAGAGAGAGATAGAGAGAGAGAGAGAGAGAGAGAGAGAGAGACAGTGCTGTTGTCCAAACCCTCACAGCACTATGCTCTGGAACATGGCAACAAAACTCATCAGGGTATTTAAGTCCCCTGACAATGAATGAGAAAGGAGGCGGAGAGCGAATGAACAAGAAAGAAACAAGTTGACACAGAGAGATGACTAAAGACTAGCAAGACCCGAGGAGAGAGCAAAAAGAGGGAGAGAGAGAGAGATAGAGAGAGAGAGAAGAGGGGACAAAGACTCATCTCCATATAGTGTGGAAACAGGCAGATTGGAATTGAAGGCTGGCCTCTGAGAGCCTCTATAAACACGTAGAAAAGGAAACACAAAGCTATTTCACACAAACACACGCGTGATTGAGGACGAATTAAAATGCAAATATAACACCTCTCATTTTTTCACGATTGCAGTCGACAGATAAAAGGACGTCTGTTTTCGGGAAGCAGATTGGTGTGTGTGCGTGTCTGTGTGTGTGCGTGTGTGTGTGTGTGTTTGTGTGTGTACGAGTGTGTGTACGAGTGTGTAAAATGAAAGGAAGCCAGAAGGGGGGGTGACGGGGAGGTGGCTGTGTAGAGACAGATGAGGTTCAGTGGACTTGCGGGCCCCGTTCCAATCCTGATTCTCTCTCCTCTGCCCCCTCCCCTGCCTGCTCTGCCCTCCCCTATACAGATCTGCTGCCCGCCATGTCTAAACCTCTCCACCTCTCCAGTCATTACAGCAGATCTTAGTCACTTGAAGTCAAACGGGGGTCTCTCAGATTCACTACTGGATCCCAAGGTGGTAGTCTAAGGTTAACTAAGTGCCCCTGATTAGGAGGCAGTGGGGGCAGCGAGAGCAGTGAGGTCATGCCGCCCTGTTCCTGTAAGTGGTTGGTGAGAAGTATCAGGAAAGGAAAATCACGTTGAAATGTCTGTACCATGTACTGAACGTCTGGAGAGAGAGAGAGAGAGAGAGAGAGAGAGAGAGGCAGAGAGAGAGAGAGAGAGAGAGAGAGAGAGAGGAGAGAGAGAGAGACTAAAAGAGCTTTCCCCTTGTGTGGAGCGGTAGGCTGACTGACTGGACTGAATTTTTCATTAGCCGGCAGTCTCAGGGGGTGGTCGGCTAAGAGCAAGTCTTTCCGGTGTTCGCCCGCTGTGTGTGTGTTTGTGTGTGTGTGTGTGTGTGTGCGCGTACACATATGTGGACAAATGGGTATACATGTATTTTGCAGAGCATTTCTATGCAATGTGGGTGCGTGTGTGTGTGTTCCCTTGCGTGTGGATGTGTGTGTGTGTGTGTGTGTGTGTGTGTTTGTGTAGCGCTGTTCTGAACATACTCCTACATCCTCCCAGGCAGCTGCATAAGTATCTAAGTTATGCAACAAAGGAAAAGAGCACCAGAGGGATTGGAAGAAGAGAGAGACACAGAAAGAGAGACACAGAGAGAGAGAGAGAGAGAGAGAGAGAGAGAGAGAGAGAGAGAGAGAGAGAGGGAGAGAGAGAGAGAGAGGAGAGAGAGAGAGAGAGAGAGAGACTATACAAGGTCTTCTTAATATTCAGCATCAACACTGAATCTTAGATGCTTTCACAGCTCTCGGCTATCAGAAGGACTAGTGGTAGAAATGGAGGATGGGAGAAGGGTGGAGGAGGGGATGTATGAGAGACAAAGAGAAAGACGAGGAGAGAGAGGATGGTGAGGGCCGGTACTGGTCATCTGAGTCCTGTTTCTTCTTCATGGTCGCACCAGACCACACGCGCACACATACACACACACACACAGGCCTGGAAGGAAGGTCTTGATGGCAATGCCAGCTCTAGTACAAGGGTGTAGGGGAAGTTAATATCACACACAAAAAAATGACCTTAAAACAACAGCCCATGTGCAAACTCAGCCACACACACACACACATTTAAGTAATGCATACCCAGCACCTCCTAGCCCCCAGCCAGTAAGTGGGTTCTCCAATGAGCTTCTTGCTCTTTAGTGGCGTCTCCTTGGGTCGACCTTCAGATACAGAGCCCATTAACCGAGACAGAGACAAAGGAGGGCCAGGTAATTCACTATTAACAACCTGGGGCACTCTGTCACACAGACATGCTGACAGAGACAAGCGCCTGGGAGACACCGACAGAAACACTGACAGACACAGACACCGACACAGACACAGACACACACACAGACACACACACACACAGACACACACACAGACGGCAGGGAGGGAGAGAGGGAGGGAGGGAGGAGAGGGAGGGAGGGAGGGAGAACGAGAGAAGCTGGTACTTCCTGTCTTGGCCGTGTCTGAGCGAGGACGAGCCATCTGACCAGCAGACCATCTGACCAGCAGACCATCTGACCAGCAGACCATCTGATCGTGCGTTACATCACAGGGCCCTTTCTCAGTTTGCCCACACACACACACACACACACACACGACACAGCTACTGGGAAAAACGTGAGCATCATTTACTTTACATTTTGCACTAACAAAAGCAATTAAATCCCAGCGAACATTCTGCATTCCACACTGCAGACTACGATCTCAAACCTAATACCGGCATTCACGGAATGCAGAAATGCACCCAATCACTCGCCAACAACACTAGGGAGATGCCCTTTGCACTGTCGTCGCCTCAACAATAACCCCTCTGATCCCATTAAAATCAAATCATCCACGGAAGACAGACAAAACAACACACATACACACGCGCACAGTAAACACCATTCACACAGGAGCAAACACTCGCCACTGAGCCAACACATTAGATGCAGGAGAAAGTCAATAATTGCACACAAACACACAGTCACACACACACACACATTCCTCGCCAGGCTCCTTCTCTGCTTATTCATTCCCACTACAGTGTATTAACCATGCTCACAGAGTAGAGGAGGAGGAGGAGGAGGAAGATGAAGAGCACCATTAGGGTAACATGTACCGTGGGGAAGCCAAAAAGAGTGAAGCATTTCAATATTTGATATTCAACACATTCCACAGTCCCCATTATTCACTTCACATTACCACTACAAAGAGTGTGAGGGCGAGTGTCATAGTCAGTTGTACTCTGTGCTATGCAAATCATGCCAAGAAGACACATTTCTGTCGGAGGTGAAAGAGTGCTGTTTCAACAACACACTCGAGTTATTATGTGAGTGGATGGAATGCCAAATATAAGGATTCCTCTCAAAGTTATAAAGTATAGTGCATACTTTGAAAACAGAAAGTCAGGCTGGGGTTTTGGCCATGGGCGCCCTAGTTGTTCTGTCAGTGAAGATGCTTTCCTCCCCACAACTCCATGTTAGCGCCATGGTTACAGCACCTCTCCAGTACCTGATGTACAGCCGACAGCCACAACAACAACCCTGCCCCCCTCCATTGCTCTGATTGCAATCAGGCAATCACCTGCGGAAGCTATAGAGAAAACACACTTTACTCCCTCAAAATACATTTTCACACGCCTTGACTAACAAGGAGGTGACAGCGCGCACGCACGTACACGCACACAGCCCTGACACAGTGAGTGACCTCTACAACCTTCAGCTCTTCACAGACCGCTCAACCACCACCACCACCACCTCTTTCTCTCTCTATCCCCCCCCCCATCTCTCTCTCTCTCTCTCTCTCCCTACTTTACATACATTCAATCTCTCTTCCTTTTCATCTCCTCCATCTCCTCCATCCCCCTCCCCATCCCCACCTACTTCCATTCATCTTCCCTTTTGTCATTCTTGTATTTTCCCATTCCCCTCACTCGCTCCCTCCTCCGGTAAACTGATCAGAGTACGGCTCTAGCTGGGAGGGTACCCCGCCCCTGCACTTTGGCCATTACCCACCAGCCACAGAGCCATGGCCCCCGCGTTCGCCCCACGCCGCGCCGGACCTGCACTCCCTTTCACTGGGAGCTCCCTCCTCGTCAGGGGGCCATCACTTCAAACAGCCCTGCTGGGGGAGGGGGGGCGAACGAGGAGGGCAGACGGGGGGGGGGATAAATGGAGGCTGAGGACCAGGGATGAGGGAGTAACAGGGGAGGAGATGGGGGAGAATGATGGGGCATGGGGCTACAGGGGGAGAATGGGAGGGGGGGGGGTTGCTGGGCAGTTGGGGGTCATAAAAGCGACCCAGCCGGAGCCGGGCGATTAATGTATTTATTCATCGGCGAGGGAAACCGTGCATTAGAAGGTCGGGCAATTTTCCAGGTCACTGACCAAACCCACCCTCCCTAGAGGGGGGGGAGACGTGAGGAGGGCGTTAGCGTTGTCACGGCAATGGCTAGGTGTTGAGAGTGTGTGCAAGTGTGCGTGTGCTCGCTTGCGTGCGTGCGTGTGAGTGTGCACGTGCGTGTGTGCGTGTGTTTGTACATGTGTGTCTTCCACAGTGTGCAGGTTCTGGGGCTTAATGAGTTTGAAAGGTCAAACGCCTCTCCAAAAGATTAATGGGGGTTTATGGGCATGGGGGTAATGCTTTATGAGGCCCTGTTTGCTGGGTCTCTACATGCCGGTCATTACTGGACGAGACACACTGGGGCTTCATTACACACAAAGACAAGGACACTTCAAGTCCAAGTGTGTGTGTGTGTCTGCGTGTGTGGGTTTGCGCGTTGAAGCATGTTCATTGTGGATTCTGTGTCCAGCTCTGTGTGTCTAAATGCCTCATCAGTGAGCCTGCTGTTAGCCTGCCATTGGAAATGGTTGCACTGATAAGCCGCCAATTAGAACGACAAATGCATTCGCCAAAGACCCCCCCCTACCCCCCGTCATCGCCCCATCTCACGCCACCCCACCCCACCTTCACTTTACAGATCACTCATTGGGACATTTTTTCATTGTCTTCACGCCGACGTCGCTGACATGAACCCAGCCTCTCCCTCTCCCTGTACTTCACTTGCCGATCAGTAATCATGGCAGGCTGTATTTACCTTGTCAAAACCCCACCTGGAAATGCCAGGTCTCCCACTCAAACGCAAAGCAGGCACACACACACTCATACATACACACATTCACATACGCCCCCACACACACACACACACACTCTCTACCTGAACCACATGACTTCCCGTGGCTGTAGCAAAGCAATCTGGGCAGGATCATCTGAAGCATGATCACATGAATATGGTATGACCCAGGGCTTTCAGCTGCCTTAGAAACGCTTTAGAGAGCATGCGCGTGTACAGTCGCACAACCAAACATTTGCACACGTACAAATGCACATTAAAAAGAGCGGACACACACACGGTCACGTGGAGGCCCAGGAAGTGGAGCTGGGTGATGATGAATGTTACATCAGAGGTTAAAGACCTAGCACTAACACACACACACCGAGGGACATTATCATATGCTGCAAGCATTCGCAAACACACATACACACACACACACATACACACACATACACACACACACGTACACACTCTCCTATTCCCTCTACATGTGTCAGCAGTTGGACATTACAGCACAGGACAAGCGAACATGAAAATCACATTAGGGCCTAGGCGCACCCCCCAGACCTGTAGCGTAAGGCCCAGTCAGGGGAGGAGGAGGAGAGCGGGAGAGGAGGAGAGGAGGAGAGGAGGGGAGCGGGAACTCCAGGGAGGGGAGGCCACATTAGCTGGCTGGACAGAACATGTCTCATGTCTCCTGTGTGTTTCGAGTTCAGTCCAACACGGGTTCCCTAACGTGCAGTGTGGGAGCTGTACACTGTGCACGTGGTGTAGTGCTAACCTTGTGTCTAAGACATCCAGACCCCTTCTACTCCTGGTCAGAAGTTCACACAATCAGAACCAGGCTGTGTGTGTGTGTGTGTGTCACGCCCCTTCCCCCTGTGATAACAAGCACAGTAAAGTCTAGATTGAGGCTGATGGTGTGCGAACCAACAGCAGGAAGGGAGGTCAGCTCACTTAACCTCAGATAACACACACACACACCACTCCAGTTTGCTTTATAAGACTCTGAACTTCCTGTTTGCCATAGATTTACAATAGAGCTCCACAACAAACAACAAAAAGATGAGAAGTTGAGTGAACGACAATTTCCTCATGAAAAGATGTGGCCAGTTCTCTTCCAGAACGTTTCGATTGCTTTGAATGAAAGAGCTAGTCCAGGCTCTCCTTCAGAAGCAGGACAGATGAGAGAAGCAAATAAAGTGTTCAAGGTGAACAATGTAAACTAAAGACAGCGGGAGAGAAAGAGAGAGATAGAACAGAGAAGTGTACTTGAGAGGCAAAGGTTTTTTATATTAATGAGGCCTTTTAGACACAACCTTTAAAGAACCTTTGCGATGCGACACGGCACAACACTGTGTGTGTGTAGAGAGAGAGAGAGAGAGAGAGAGAGAGGAGAGAGAGACAGAAAGAGAAAAGAGAATGAGAGAGGGAGGTTATATAAGTGTGTAGCACATGTTTCGTGTTAGTCCTTTACAAAGTTCTCTAACTGTGTGAAGCTTTAGTCCCATGTGTGATCTGTATTTATCCAGCCTATATAGCCCTTTATGTGCCATGAATATAGTATGCCCACACACACACTATTGAAGATGCTTCAATCAAAATACATCAATAAAGATAGGTACCCAATCCATGGTCTATCCATCAATGGAATTCACATAGAGCCTTTTTCCTCAGTATCCAATAAGGCTGAAGCACCTTCTAAAGAGCCATCCTTCCTTCCTAGGACAACGCTGTGGACACACACCCCTCCCTACGCCATGCTGAAACCTGCAGCGGCAGCAGAACAGCCTGTGTGTACATGTGTGTGTGTCTGTGTGAGTATGTGTGTGTGCGTGTGTGTGTGTGTGTGTGGTACAAGGAACAAAGGGAATCAAATTCATTACAGAAAGACAGTGTGGATCAATGTGTCACCAATCCAGTCAATGCTTGCTTGAAGTAATTAAGGGAACTCTTCAGGTTATCTTGTGCTGCTGTTCAGGCCACTGGTCAGGTTTTTATCATTGTATTTCAAATGATTTTCAAACGATAGCTGGCATTACAAAAATAATCATTTTTCTTCCTAGGCAGCTTAATCTTCTGGCTGCCTCTTTCTATCCTGATCTCCCTCCCTCTCCGCTCCTTCCTCTCCTCTTTCGACGAACCTGCCACGTTCCTCCTCTCCTCCCTTCCCCTCCTCCGTCGCTGCCTGCTGTCTGACTGACATGGCCGGCAGCTCTCGGAGGGAGAATGTCACGGACACGCCTGCCAACTTCACAAATGGGCGCGACCTTTCACACACGGCGAGGTCGCCGCTATCAGATCCCCGGGCCTGCCGGAGGGGTCGGCCAACAGAAGAGGAGCGGGGGAGCGGGGGGAGCCGGGGGGCCCGCGAGGCGCTGGCAGACGGCGTTCTGCATCGGCACCGGCCATTTGTCACGTCGGGTACGTGGGACTTGGGACCGTCCTCCGTCTGCTCAGCTGCATTTCAAATCCTTCGTCACGAAGCTTGAAACTCCAACTGAGCTTAACGGACATGACACAGGGTTGGTAACGGAGTCACGACACGCGAATGCCTTCGCATGCATCGTCAGACGAGCTGAGAGCGATACACAGCCACGCAGTGTTCGTCCCTGTTCATCAACTCGCGAGCTCGACCCATGAAACTCCCACTTAAAGTTCACAGAGGAGACAAAAGAAAGCAGGGCTAAGTAACCTATAAAACCAGTCAGCTGGATGTTTCTGCTTTGGGCAGGTTCTGGTATCTCCAGCAGGTCAACCACAACAAGGCAGCCCGGCCCTGCTGACAACGCTGCAACAAAGGTACCTCAGCTACGCCCCATGCTAACACAATGAACCCAGAGGCTACGCTGCAGTTTCAGCCCCTGCTAAATCTCCTGTTCCTCCTCCTCCGCAGAGTGGATGGAGGGTGGAAGGGAGGGTTGGAGGGAGGGAGGGAGGGAGGGAACGAACAAGGGAGGGAGGAGAGAAGGTAGTAAATGAGATCCCGATGAGATGCCAAGGTGTGTTAGCGTTGAGGCGTGGGGAATGAGAAAACGGCGGCGAGAGCTAGATTGACTGTGTGAGGGGGGGGAAGACGCCCTGCGCTGCCTACAGGGCCCCGGACGTATTAGCGCTCGCTAACTCAGCTGAGGCGGTGAGGAGCATGCTAATCTGAGGGAAGAGTAAGGACATTTTTATGGTGTCTCACACACACACACACACACACACACACACTCCCATACACACACCCGCACAGACACACATACACACACAGGTTTAATCAGAAACACACATGCAGTACCTACACACCACACACACAGCAGTAGTAGGGAGAGAAGACAGGACAAGGCTGCAGAGCTACAGGGTCATGGGCGTGAGGGGGGTGCAAACAGAAGGAGACACGAGCACGAACAGACTGGTACAGAGACAAACAGACAAACAGATACACACATGGGATTCACAATCAAAACTGACATGCGAACATGCACGCACAAGTACTACACACACATGCCTAAGCACACACACAACCATTGCAAGTTACGGATGAATAATCGAGCTGAACAAGGAATAAATGGAATACTTCCGACAAATATGTTGATAGCGACACCCAGCCCACGACTATGGTTACAGTTTAAATCATCTCTCCCTACATAAGGAAAGAGAAAACAAAGGCAATTTATCTCTTTTTTCTAAATCCCTGTCTCAGTGCTGCCAAAGCCAGCCTTCAGAAACACATTGCTTTCACAGCAATTAATCGCTGTCACAACATCAATTAGAACAGTACTTCCAATCCAGCCAACCAATTGACAAGGAAATGGAATCAAGCTGGCAGAAGTGACATTTGAGTGTGTGTGTGTATTGTACTTGTGTGTGCAAACTCTGTGGCATGGAACCTCAACGTGTACATGATAGTATGTGTGTGTGCGTGTGCATATAACCATGTATGCACAGGGTCACAAGCGAGCACCCTATGTAGTATATGTGATGAACTATAAAATTATATCAAATGTATTCAATGACATGATGTGCCCATGTCATCTAAGTGCACGCATAACATGAGGTGTGTGCGCGCGCGTGTGTGTGTGTGAGTAATGAACCATAATCATGTGTATTGGTGTTGCGTATAGCACTACATATGAATTGCAACGGCATTAAAGGTATTCTTGATGGTGCTTTGAGTGTGAAGATGAAAGAGTGATTTTCAGAGACGAGGAGAGAGAAAATACAAGTGTGTGTGTGTAGAGCCCCACGCGGCTCAGCTGTGTTTAGGCAGTGCCAGAACGAACCCTCTGGATAGAGCCCGAGGGATGGGGGTGATTATGAACACTTCCTCCTTTAAATCCCAACACTGATTAGGACGCTTTGCTGGTTTCACCTGAGCTAAAAAGTGACACGCAGCCCAAGCCTAAAGTATACTCCAGTTCCAGCGTCATCCCTGTGCCCCATCTCCAGCCCAGATCCAGACCTATCTTCAGCTCCTGTCCCTGCTTCAACCCCAGCCTTAAGTGTAGCCATGGATCCAGAAGGCATCACATATACTTCGAGTTACCCACAGGAACCATGTCAGTCCACTGAACAAATACTTGTATATTGTGAATTACTGTACGTTTCCCACACACAATGAACTGGCATTTACAAGTATATTCAATAACGGCCCGTCTGTCACCAGAGAGTAGCGGAATGAGACAAAAGAGACCAGTTGCTCAAAGCACAGTGCACGGAAATTGAAATGGGAAAATCATTGTATTTTCTATATGAAAGTCATCTTAACGGCGATATATTAATTAGGAAATATAGCCTGCTTGCCTTCACAAAAACCAGGAGCATATTGTAGCCTAACTTATTTGATGGTGTTTTTTAGTTTTTAGTTTTTTTTGCCAAGAGTAGAGATCGTAAAATAACGGGCAAATGAAGAAAGCAATTAAGGAGTATTTCCCTTCAGTGTGTCACCTATATACAGTTCTCAGGGCTTTGCCATTGACACATTATGTTAAAAAATTATATAGTGTGTATACACTGATATATAGGCTACATCTTTCTATTCCACATGTTTGATTGCCCCGTAGCCCCAAAATGATGGAAAGAGATGCAGTAGGCTACAGTAGCCTATAAGAGCGTCAACTGCCCAAAATACAATACACAACTGATACAAAATGTAGCTTTAAAATGCATTTGGAATGTGTATTTGTTAAGATAAACAAAACGCCGTGTTTGAACTTCATAATCTAAACACGAAACCGTTGTGTATACCAGCTTGTTCGGCACTTAGCCTACGTTGGAAATTATCTGGTTGCGAACATTTTGATCAAAATAGAAAGTAAAATTCGAATAATTTACCTTCTTCGGCGTGGTAGCTATTGATTCTATTCAGTAGTAACATCCAAAGCACCGAAATTAGCGTTTTAAAAAGATCCATTTTTATCTATCCAGCTTTGCGGGGCTCTTGTCATCTCTCTCCAGCTCGCGAGCTACACACCAGAGCGAGGATAGAGCCGTCCGGGCAAGTGCAGGAGCGAGGTGCCACGCGCCTTATTTGATATCTCGGGGGAGGGCGTTAGGAATTAGATTGACATCATACGAGCTCAATCAGGGTGACTTCGAAACGGGGGTACTCGAAGGTCGCCTATCAAACGAGCGCACCGAAATAAATCACATTCCAATTTGAGTTGATGAAGCTCTTTTGAATCGACTTTAAGGTGAAACTAACGGTCGTGGGTCGGTATCACAATCAGGGGATGGGAAAGGTGAGATGACACTGTAATTAAATATGTCAAATATTTACAAGGTGTCCCCACAACCACCACTGTCTCTAAAGAAATGCATAGAGAAGCATAATTAGAACAATTCAAATGGTTTGATAACACAAATAATAGCCTACTGTTCAGAGTGAAAATAGATTCATGTGATTAAAACATGTTTTAGGTCATTTTCTTTATTATATTTTTAAACATTTTAATGTATCAGACTAAGATCCATGGATTCGCACACGGTTAAATTGGATTCAGTATTAAATGCAGTTTCAATGTTTTACATCACTAAAGCAAGGATGCTGCGCGCTCACAATGCGCAGCGCGTCCATTGACAGGTGTGGCAGGCAGCATTGATTATATTATTTCCGCTGAGAGGGCAATACTTCAGTCATTTGGTCTGAGTTACAGGCCCTAATATTTTCATAGTTTACAATTATACGGGTGTATGAAAAGAAATAAGAACGCCAGCAAGTTTGAGTGAAACAGGTTGAAAACGGCTAATCGTTGTCATGATAAAGCAGCCGTACAATATATTGCCAAAAGTAATCACTCAGCTATCCAAATCATTGAATTCAGGTGCACAAAGCAAAGGCCATAAAGACATGGATGAGCGAGTTTGGTGTGGAAGAACTTGACTGGCCTGCACAGAGTTCTGACCTCAACCCGATAGAAAACCTTTGGGGTGAATTAACAAAAAGGCACACAGAGTGGAGACTGCGACCCAGGCCTTCTCGTCCAACATCTGGACGACTGACCTCACAAATGCACTGCTGGAAGAATGGTCAAAAATTCCCATAAACACACTCCTAAACCTTGTGGAAAGCCTTCATAGAAGAGTTGAAGCTGTTATAGCTGCAAAGGGTGGGCCGACATCATGTTAAATCCTATGGTTTAGGAATGGGATGTCACTCACGTTATGCGTGTGAAGGGAAAGAGAAAATACTTTTGGCAATATAGTGAACCTCAGGCTGCTATTTTCTATAGCCATACTCCTCTGATATTAGAGAATAACCCCCACTTGCTCAGTGATTTGGGAACAAAATATATTTTTGAAGACAAAAAACAACTCTAAATGAAACTGGCAGACATGCCTTTTTTATCACCGTGTGCAGGTGCTTAGGCAAAATACAAAGATTTGGATCAAAACCGTTTTTCTCTGGGGATTCAAATGCCAGCTTATCGCGGCTTGTAGCCTAATATATGGAATATTTTTACAAAACTTTGAAGTGTCAAAATGCTTGTACCAATTAAAAACAACAGTTTTCAATATTAAGTTTACCGGGAGTTGACTGGAAATGAATATATAGAACCACCAAACTTTTTTCAGAACTACTTTAAATATATTGCGCTTGCGTTTCGGACAACTTTGAAACAGCATCAGCTACTGCTATTAGGTACTTTCAAAACCTTTCCTGATGAAAAAGCAAGTCAGCACACCCTCTTTAGGCTTGTCCTGCTCGACGTAAAACTGCTCTCGAATGAATGTATTAAAGGTCCACTCAGCATCACGTATTTCAGATCCCCTGCATCGGACACAGTCTCTCTCTCTCTCTCTCTCTTCTTCTGTCTCTCTTACTCCCTTTACTGTATTTCTCTCACACAGCACTCAGATGCACACACACACACTTAGACACACACTCAGACACACTTTCCAGCACAAAAGATTACCACCCCTCACCCATTAACTCTTCCCAGCAGGGGATTGCTAGGCAGAGCTCAGGGTCCTGATGAACTTGTTCATCTGTCCGCTGTGATCATCAGTCAGCTCGGAACCCCCCCACACACACGCACACACACACTTTATCTCTCTCCTTCACACGTTAACGCACACGTTAATGCACACACACTCTCTCCTTCACACGTTAACACTCACACACACACACAGGTTCATACGGACAGTGCCTTTACCTCATGAAATGTTTAAATCCTAACGTGTACATCTACCCTTATAGTTTGGTTGGTTAGAGGTATGCGTGTGTGCATTTTTAGACATACTGATTGGAAGCCAACAATTTCATGCTGGGCTTCCTTTTACCCTTCTCTGTCTATCCATCCTGCTCTTAGAACCAACCTGGAGAGGGACCTCTCACTTGACCTTCTATTCTCTGCCTATTTTCTCAGTCATCCAAGCGAAAGAAAGGGTAAAGAGCGAGAGAGAGAGAGAGAGAGAGAAAGGCTGAGAGAGAGGGGAGGGGGTGATGTTTTAGGATGCAATTAGAGAGGGGGCATAGGGAGGGGTAAGAGGGGAGGGGTACGGCTTTAATGTGACACGAGAACCCATGCTTTGTAACGTTCCGGTAATCTTTCGACATCCTCTGGGGATGAGCAGGGGGAGGGGCGGCTGAGGGGTGGGGAATGGCGTGTTAGTAGGGGACCTGATGCGAGAATGAGTCCCTGTTGCATTGTACTCATTGTGTGATTCCCCAAATGAGGCCTTGTGAGGTCATCAGCTGCAAGGTGTTAATGTGGTGTTCTCAAGTGTACAATCAGACACTTTCCCAAATACACCGACATACAAGACACACATACACACCACAAACTATGAAGAGGGGGTTAAACAAGCACAGGGGAGCGGCCATGCTTTATGTAGAAGGCTGTTCCCTGTGAAGGAATGTTCGTTCCCTGTATGGTGATTAAGCATTGACTGTCCGTTAATCACACACACTTGCACACGCACACACATACTCAAACGTCTTTTATAACAAGGCAATATAGAGCGGCAATAGTTCTTACATTATCACAGGCCTGATTGTTTTTTATTAGCATCGTTATTATTTCAACTGCAGCACATTATGATCCGTTAGTTGTTTTATTGGAACGGTACTTTTCGTGATGAATGCAAATTAGTTCTAACTAATAATCTTTGTGATGCAATTAAACTCAATTTAAATAATCAACGCACAGTTCTTGCGTGCGCCCTGTTTGAAGGGCGGCTTGCGATGATGTCTGTGGTGCATCCTGGGAGATGTGACGGCCCGTGGGAGGGCGACAGCGATTGGCTAATAACTGCTATGGTTCTAATTAGCGCTGTGTGTGACGCTGGAGACTGTGATGTCCTCAAGGTCGTTCCGTCTGTGGCGGTGCCACGCGGGGACGCAGCGGGCCCTGAGCTGTGGGTTGCAACAAACAAGCACACACACACACACACACAAACATACACACACCACACCGACAA
Source organism: Mallotus villosus (assembly GCA_903064625.1). Taxonomy (NCBI): domain Eukaryota; kingdom Metazoa; phylum Chordata; class Actinopteri; order Osmeriformes; family Salangidae; genus Mallotus; species Mallotus villosus. Next base: position 933,018 of record CAEFZP010000164.1, on the reverse strand, counting down.
TTAGTCTGGCATGTTAGTCTGACACATCCGTCACCCTGTTCTACAACCCCTGTAGTTAACTTTTAGCGTTAGCTGTGAAAGGTTAGGCTTTGATCTGATCAGTTCAACACAGGGAGAAATAGGTCAGAAAGAGGAAAATGGAGGATGTCTGAAAGAGGGAGAATCGAGGGATTGGAAGGGAAGGAGGAAGGGAGGGCATTGGAGATTGAAAGAGGGAGGGGTATGGAAAGGGGGATGGATGGAGGAATTGCGTAGACAGTCGAAGTAGCCATGTGTCAGTTTGCAGATAAGGACTGGGACTAAGTAATCAGGGGTAACGGTGTGATCCTCACCAACGCCTCTCCCGGCCTCGCTGTCCGCCCAGACCTCATTTCCCCCAGCATTGCGCCGCCGCCGTGGCGACTCGGTCGGAACGTAATCCGATATCCTGGCAACCAGAGGGGCCTTATTCCAACAACCACCACTGCCAACCCCAGCAAACTGGTTCTCTAAATATCCATACAGGTAAGTGTGTCCTTCCTTCTAACGCACTCAAGAATACAGCACGTATGCCTACACACAGACACATGAAGATGTCTTAATATCAAAACCTTTTTGGTCAGTGTGTGTGTGTGTGATACCCCGACTGGCTCTTTAGTATTTAAATGTGTGTGTTTATCTGGATTCTTTGGCCAGACGTTTATCTGAGGGTGATGGAAGATTAGGGCCAGCTGCTGTTTTCAATTTATGGAGTTGACTTCAGACAGGCCAGGAGATGAAACCTCAGTTCCCTCCCTCGCTCTGTGCTCTCTATCGCTCGATCCCGAAACAGCACTCACGCTCACAGCTCGAGCGCGAGCTCTCGATCGCTCTAGCTGCTCTAGCTCTCGAGCGAGCGCTAGCGCTCTCTAGCTCTCGATCTCGCTCTCATCTCGCTCCTCCCTCACTCCCTCCCTCCTCCCTCCCTCCCTCCCTCCCTCCCCCTCCCTCCCTCCCTCCCCTCCCTCCCTCCCTCCCTCTCTCCTTCCATTCATCCCTCCCTCTTTCCCTATTACATATTATTTGTCATTAAATTGTTCAGAAGAAATGTCTCTCTCGCCCTTGTGCTTATTATCTCTCCGTTCAGAGCTGACACAACGAGATATCCCAAGAAGGTTTCTGTTCAGCACTACAGAAGGAACAAACAAGTACACTAAATAACGTGTTTCTTGTTGTTGGAGAATCTGTGGTACAGTACATAATAATCATCGAAATAGAAAGGTCTAGCTGAGAAAAGAGCCAAAAGGGCTCGCTTTAACCCTTTAGCCCTGGGAAAGTAAAGAAAACTTTATTTGGCATGGGTTGAGAATATTAAGCATGCGATGCTTCAGTATGTAGTCTTGCATGTTGAGCTGTAGTTTCCTCTTTAATGAGGCAGATGGGAAAGTAGCTATAGGCACATTTAGGAGGAATGTGCATTTATTTTGAGCAGGAAGAGGAAGGGAGACAGAAGGGCAGGAAAAAATCAATGGCAAAGAGTATGAGAGAGAGAGAGAGAGAGAAAGAGAGAGAGAGGCTGAGCGAGAGAGTGAAAAATGTGTTGATTTGTCAGCATGGGCTGGATGTCTCTGGAGACTCCAATGAGAATTTATCATGAGAGACAAATTGCCTTGTTGCGGGGGTATTCTCTTTCTCTCTTTCTCTTTCTCTCTCTAGCTTTCAATTGAATGTGTATGTGTGCGTGTATGTGTACGTGTGTGCATGTGTACGTGTGTGTGTGTTAAGACAACAATGTCTTTTAACATTCAGCAGGACAGGTCACGCATGATCACGCCCGAGTCCAAGATGACCCATGATGGTAATTACAATATTGACTGGTCTACCCACACCCCCATCCTCTTAGCAGCTAATGGAAGACCGCACACATATCAGTGTCCAGTTCATATTGCACACTTACTCCAACGCGCAGGCGAAGACATTCATTCTTGTCACAACATTGTTTTGAAGGCAGACTTGGCAATACACAAACACGTTTGAGTTCATATGCTTTGGTTACATGTAGAGAAAAGAGAGATAGAGAAAACGACAAGTAGGTGGTTTCGTCTTTAAAGGCATGGAGGCTGCCCCAGGAGTCCTGCAATGACTGATGGGTAATTGGCCCACACTCGGAGCGGGCCCCATGATTGGGAGGAGGGTAGCCTTCGCCGCGGAATGAGGGCCAAGGGTCATTCGCCCTAGGGGTCAAACTGTTTTCACCTCCAACTTGTGTACGAATTTATACTCTGTGATGATGTCTTTGAAATGCAGGAGAGATTGACTGTTGAAATGAGCTGGAGGACTGTAGCCGTGGCGACAGAGACTATAGCACTTCAGAGCAATCTTATATCAAGAGTCTGCCACATGACGCTCTGACGATGGTTCTTCATCTCAAAGAAATCACCTTTGAGGTAATTTCTTTCCTGTGAGCACTCTCAAAATAATATTCCTGAGGTAGATTGTAGTTGATAGCTGAATGCAGACGTGGGAAGAAACTAGTTACACAGGCAGGGTTGATTGTCCGTCGTCGGAATGTTGACAGCTGAGCAGCTGTTCTGGTATGGATTTTTCTCAGAGTAATAATGTATTTCTTGATGCTAACATTGCGTTTCCGTCATACTGTACACTGTGCACAGGTGACAGACGTAAGGCTTGAGCCAGGTGTTAAACTAAAGTCTGGACCTTGGCCTAGCTTCAATGCTGTGCTTTAGTGTAAATTTACCCCTCTGGATTAGCACCTGCTTATACAATGTCTTTTGAACTACCTGACAATCATTGTCAAGAAGTCTGCCAAGTTGACATCTGGTGTGACGAAATAAACAACAGCTACTTGAACACATACTTTGTTTACAACGCACAGTGACACGAGGGTGTGTCAACATCCCCGTCCCCACCCCGATCCAAGGTCCTCGCCATCATTCCATTTCCTGAGACAACAGAAATGCTATTTACATAATTGATTACACAGCCGAGGAAATGAAGCAGCGTGCAAACAGCGGCGACGCAGACTGATGACATATGTTCAGGAGCAGGACAGAGAGCACTGAAAGATTCATAAGTTACAGAAAGGTGAAATAACCAAAGTCAGAGGGAGAGCTAAGCACATGCAAATTCCAAAGCGAATATTCATCGGTATCCGATTAGGGGGCTCGTGGGATTTCTTGAGGCGTGTGAATGAAAAATATTGTTCTCAAACTTGGGGTGAACTTTCTCTACCCCCATTATCCGCATTAAATATGCGACAGTGTGTGAACGCGAAAAACCCCAAAATGGAGCAAACGGCCACATCAGCAATTTTTTGTTGAGTTGTTTTTGAAGAGATGCGACTGTCTTTTTCCAGGGCAAGTTCTAGGAGCAATTTTCTCACACTCTTTGATTAAATCTGGTATTCAAATTGTTGTGTGTAATCTTGTTTAATAAAAACTTAATGACCCCTTGAACTGTCAAAACTGTAGAAGTGACCTTGAAGAATTGCCGTGTTTGGAAGGTCGTGGATTTTGTATGCATGTGGGTGGTGCATGCATGTCCGCCTGTATGAGTTCCATGCAGACTCCATGACTAAGAAAGCCATGTTGATGGGTCACCTGAGTCCAGGTTGGAGAAATAACTGCACATTCACAGCTGCAGAAAATGGAGAACCTAAAACTGTCTATGTTATCTGATGAACCAGAGTCGGATGATGTCAGATACAAAGGAAGTCCTGGGTCGTCTTTACATCTGAGTTTGAAACTGTAAACCACTGCATGAGATGAAGACTTTGACAGTAGGATGATTTGGTAGGAATTCTCACTGCAGCAACTCTTAACTGAACAGATGTTGAGCTAAGACGATGACTGGTAGGTTGCTATGGCCGTTTTGATATTGCGCAATGCTTCTTATGCAATGATTACAGTGTTTGTATAACAAACCACAATGCGTGCAAGTCATCAGTACAATCACTTGAACTAATTGTGTCTTAAAAATAGACCTACACACAGGATGTTCACACACTCACCCCACGTCTGGCCTATTACGGTCTGTGCAGCTCACACTGGTGTTATAGGACGAGAGAGGAAATGAAACCTTGTGTGGTCTCTAATGCCTCGAGCCCTTCAAGCTGTCCTCCCCTCTCCCCCTCGGCCTCGCTGTAATGTGCGCCTCACGCTAACTGACACATGCTTTCTGCTGTGATGCACAAGTAGTGGATAGAGGGCTGCCTGAGGGAGCGCTTTATGGAACTCTCCTGAGTTGATGTTTTAAAACATCAAAACAAGCGGGAGGATAGTGTGTCAGCCCCCGTGCTGTGTGTGTAGGTGAGCACCGCTGTGTGTTTGTTGGTGTGGGGGGGTGGGGATACGTGTGCATGTGTGTGAGCTCTGTGTAGTATCATCCGACACGCGTATGGATTAGCGAAGAGAGTGTGTTCCTGTATGTCGTCGTATCGACAGGGCGCGTGTGTGTTGTCTGTCTGTGCGCAAGGGTGTGTTCTGTATTGGATTCTCTTCCTGAGATCTAAGAGGGTCTGCAGGTGTCCAGCAGCTATGGAAGGAACACAGATCAATAAACAGGAACACACCAACACAATCCTATTAGAGGAGATTAGGAGGAAAGGAGGAGAAAGGAGTGGACAACAGAGAAGGGGACCAGAAAGAGAGAGTAAGGAGAGAAAGAGATGGAGGTGGAGGGATTCAAGGAGAACAGGTAGACTGAAGCCCCGTGCTGTGCTTCTCTCAACTCCGATGAGCGAAAGCTAAATCTATCAGTTCCCTCACACAGCCCAATAGCCCTATATAACATCATCTTTTTATATTTGATACCTTAATCATGAATAAATGTGATGTGTTGTCGTGTATTACCATATCAAATGGGCTGGGTAATCTTTTTTTCATATTATAATACCAAAATAATCAAACGTTTATGAGATATGATGCAATTGACCGATTTTGGTGGCTCTTAAAACATTTCAATCGTCTTATTGATGTGATTTTTGGGGGGGATGCATGAGATTTTTGGGATCTTCTACCTCATAGGGATCCAGAATTTGGGGGGGGGTGCTTATGTCGTTCATGTAACAATCATCCCAACTAAGGCATCCTGCTACTTGCTCTCCAACATACAATGTCAGGATTCCTCTTGAACCCGCAGAGCACGGTGGGTTTGGAAGAAACAAAGTGCTCCCGAATTCTGCTTCTGCCATCTGGAACATAAATATATACTCGTCGCCAGTGAAGCAGTTTCCTGTTCGCTAAATGTCACATTCAGCCAGTCTCACCTATGGCTGGCCTAAATCATAATTATGTAAATGGCACGGAGAAACACACTGTTCTCCTTAGTGGAATCCTTTGTTATCCAAGGCTCCTGTTCCTCAGAGTAATGGTCATGAGCACCGAAATGGCGAGTAATTATACACAACAGACGTGGGCCTAATAGAGATATCTACGCATGGTCATTTACATATAATTGGATGCAACCTGTTTGTCTCCCCCTCGAGCTCAGCCACTCAGATAATCATGCCTTTGTCCTCATCCCTTTGGCCAGATTCACTGTCACACCTCACGCAGTAGATCTCCCCGGACTCCGACAACGAGCCTGGCCTCATGTCTGACAAAGCTTTGAAAACAGTGGAGGTTAAAAAGCATTAATCGTTCGCTCGATCATGACGCTGTGACGGAGCGTTGTGCCACGTTGTGCCATTAGTCAGAGGGCCCCCCACTACCCCCCCACCCCACCCCCCAGCCCCAGACAAACGTGGTTCCCCGAGAGTGAGAACGCAGAAACGCGTGGAGCGCATTGGACAGAATGTGAGAGTGAGAGGAAGGGAGCGACGACATCACTCCCCACCACAAGCTGAATCAGACCTGAGTCATATCAGTCAAATACCAAGATCACATGTTGACTTAGCAAATTTAGGAACTGTTTCATTGATTATAGCATTGTCCTGGGCGAACTAAATCAATATGATCTCAACTATTTCTCTGTGGGTGGAAATACAAATGAAAGAGACAGAGATTGAGGGGAAAAAAAGAAAGAAAGAGTGAGAGGGAGGGATGGAGAGCAACAGGAATGTGAGAGAGTTCAGTTCACCCCCGCACACACAAAAACATCCTCTGAACCAGCGTCTCACCCACAAACTAACAGCATCACCACACACACACACACACACACCACCAATCACATTACACTCCCACTGGGACCCATGAATCTCCATCCAGCGAGGAGGAGTTGTGCTCTGTGCAGAGGACCAGACTGGGAGCTTGTGTCCTAATCAGGTTTGTCAGTCTCTCAGCCGCGCATTACCGCCTGTGATGTGATTACGCGGCGGGCCGTAGCGGGCCGCGCAGCGGGGGAGATGGTGTGTGGGAGATACAGGCACAGGAAGTGGTCGTGGTCCTGCTCTGTGTCATGTCGGATGACAGCCGCTGCCAGGCGCTCCTTCCTGTCAGGGGTGATGCTTCGCAAGCCCCGCCGTTCACATTACGGAGTGAGAGACTGTCGTTACACACACACACACACGCTGGGTTCATAAAAATGACATCCACGCAAGCGTACACACACTGTAGACTGTGCCTACGGACAGTGGCAATTCAGCCCTCCGTTTTTCTCTCTTCTTTAATGCTTTTTCTCTCTCTTTAACCCTCCCTCTCTCTCTGTCCCAAACACATTACGCCTATTACAGACACTCTGACTTGGATCATGCCAAGTTCCCGGCATAAGAGCTTTTACTTGAAGTGACTGTGTGTGTGTGTGTGTGTGTGTGTGTGTGTGTGTGTGTGTGTGTGTGTGTGTCTGTGTGTGTCTGTGCACACAGCCTGTGTGGGTGCCTGTGGGTGCCAATGTGTGGGTGGGAGTGTTTGTGCACTGTACGTCCTGCTGAATGTGTGTACAGTATCATGAGATGTGTGTGTTTGTCCACTTGACTAGATGGGGGAGGGTAGGAAATGAACTCTTTGTCTCAGCAGAAAATCTCTGCAGCTTTCACAGCCAGCAACAGTCGAAGCTACTGCGGCCCACACTACCAAACTAGGCAAGGAGAGATATACTGTCGGACCACCAACCAGTCTGAATCGCATCAGGGATGTGGCACAGATGGGCCGGGTCATTTGACCGACTCGTACAATATGGGTCACCACTAGGGTGTTAAAGAGGGACGGAGGGGGGCTGCCTCTTCGCCGGCCACACTGGGAGCAGACCGAAGATTCTGCACTGCCTGTTAACCACACAATGTTTAATATGGGTTCATTTCTGAAAAGGCGTCATTCTGTTCTTGGCAGAAATCCATTTGAGTTAGTGATCATTCGTTCTCCTCAGGATCAATGGCCGTCCCCATGGGCAGTGTGAGACTCCCTCGGCCCTCTTGAGCCTTTTACTGGTTCACTACAGGCATAATTGTACTAGTCTTAATTGCCTGGCAATGAAGTACACTTAGCAGGTCTCAGTTACAGTATTAGTGCCAATAAGACACTATCAATGAGAGGTTTCTCATACTTAGTGGTGGCCCTAGAAACCCTCTCTCTCTCTCTCTCTCTCTGGTCTGTCTCTCATCTATCTCTCTCTGTCCTCTCTCTCTCTCTCTCTGTCTCTCACTCACTCTCTCTCTCTCTCTGTCCCTCTCTCTCTCTCTCTGTGTGTCTGTCTCTCACTCACTCTCTCTCTCTCTCTGTCCCTCTCTCTCTTTCCTACTGTCTTTCTGCCCTCTCACTCAATATCTTCTCTCATTATTCCATCCCCCTCTTTTTTGTCTTGTTCTACCAACCTTCCCCTCCCCCATTTCTCTCTGTATCTCTTCCTCTCACCCCCTAAATCCCGTTGGCTTAGGCGAGCTGGCAGCTGGGTGCAGCGTCTATGGAGGGGGTTGGTGGTGGTGGTAGGGGGGGGTGGATGGGGGGGGAGGTGCTCCCTGGCACAGCTCTCCTGGCAGGCCAGAGCAGGGGTAGATTGGGAAGGTGCCCTGGCATGGTATCCAGCACCCACCATGGCATCTGCCCACTGGTTCAGACGACACAAGGGCATACACACACACTCTCACACACACAGCATCACCCTCACAAATTAAATAACCCACTGACACAAATCCACACAAGTAGATATCGTCACGCACACACAATTCCATCAAGCAAACACGCAAGAAAACCCATCAAAGCGCCCCCTCATATATATAAACTTCCCATCATAACTTAATCTCCCATGTGTAAAACTCTCCTCCTCATTTATCATTAACAGGAGAAAGCCGCACGCAATAAACCCCACAAAGCCTCTGAGCACTACGGCTAAATACATGATTTATAGACTATTTGGATGCATATTACTGTTAGCCTACATATATCACCCACCTGTCCGGGCTACACACACACACACACACACACATCCACCCACACCCCTCCTCTCCAGCCCCACACACATATACAAACGCCACCACCACCCAATGCAGTGGCCGCAGGGTCTGAAGGTATAGAGACCTCGGTCATGGATGTAGCATGCTTGGTGATGTGGGTGGGGTTAGATGAATAAATCATGGGCGACCCTGAACGCTGGCTGTAATCCACCAGGCCTCCGTGTGGGCTGACCTGAGGAGGAAACACACGCACTCAGGCTAAATATGGACATCCTGCTTCCTTAGGGCTTGTGCATAGCAAGGCACCGGCCTTATGTGATGTTCCGCGAACGCTCACCTGTTCACATCCGCACACGCACACAAGCAGGCACTGCGGAACACAGCTACGACTCCATGCTAAACGGGCCAATGAGTGCACTCGCCCATCCATCTCCTCGCTACGGCGCGGGCGAATATCCCGTCTGAATCTCCCTCTCTGTGCGGTGGTGAGATAACGCCTGCTAAAACACCACGCAAACGAGTGGCAGAGGTCTCGCCCTCACCCCCTGGATAACAACTGGGGTGATGTTTATCTCTGTCTATCAGCATGTACCTCATCCCCCCTTTTCTCCCCTCCTCCTCTTCCTCCTCCACTGTTACTGTGTTCTCATTTCAACCTTGACCTCTCCTATTCCACGGCCATCAGGAACAAGGGAAAAGGAGGAGAGACGCAATTCCATTTTCCAGCTGCCATTCGCTCCGTGCGGATACTTAGAGCAATCCCGTTGTCGGGATAACAAAGATAACAAATAGCTCCATTTGTCTTTCCACCTCTCTCTTTCTCTTTTTTCCCTCCCCTCTCTTTTCCTCTATCTAACCCATGTTCCAAACCCTCCACATCCCCACTCCCCTCCTTCATCTCTTTCTTTCTCTCACTATCACACAGCCCTCGCCACTATGATGGATGACTGGTACTAGCTCTATCCGTGCAGGTATCAGCCAGAGTGGGTGGCTGTTTAGATCCACATACAACAGAACATAAAAAAGGTTACTGTCTGACCTCTTTATACAACATGGGGAGATATGAGACCATATCAAAGGTGGATGAGAGGGGGTGGGGGGTTGTCTAGGGAGCGTACCTCTCATCACATCCACCCAAGTGTCCTTGTTTCAGATTCCCTGAGAAATGTTGTTTTGCTGGTTTTGATGGGTATGGAAATGTCTTTTTAAATTGTTTGGGAAAGAAATAGAGGGAGATTGAGAGAAAGGGAGAGAGAAAAAGGGGGCCTGTTTTCCTTTTATTGTGATAGATCCGGCACATGGTGTGATGTGCTGCTCAAGCCGTCTGACAGAGGAGAAAAGGGTAATAAAATTCTCTTAACAAGGCTCTTTTATTGCCTTCCCGCTGTTTTCATCTCAGCTCTGCGGCCCGTCGTCGCTCTTTAATGGCATCCAATCAGATTCCTCCAAACGAGGCGTGGAGGGAAAGAAGCTGCGAGGTAAGAGGAAGATCAGTCTTGATGACGTGTGACCTACAGTAGGACACACATCTAGTAAATACACACACTGACGTGGCACTAATGTTGTGATACAGATAAACATCGCCCTAGAGATGATAACAGACATGGCTAGTGAGTGTGGCTGAACAAGTCAGACTGTGGACAGGGCCTGCCAAAGGCCAGCTAGTTCATAATGTCTCTCGTCTCTCAAGACACAGTCATGTGACCTCTATGTGTTGATGACTCTACACCGCGGGGAGGAAGAAAGGCAGAGCTGTGTGCCGGCACACACACACACACACACACACACACCACACACACACACACACGCACACACTGTGTACTTAGTCCCATCCATAGAAACACACAGTTTTTAAAATGCACCCACAGGAGAAAGCACAAGTACCACATCTTTTACACTGGAAACATCTCCACAGCTTGCCACACATACACACACACACACACACACACACACAGTGTAACATACACACAGTACAGTCCCAGGGAGGTAGGTAATGTCCCATGAATATTCTTTCTCAGCAGCCGGATGCTACTTTAATTATATCAGCCCCTCCCACCCCTCTGTGATGCTAGGGCCAGGTAAATTAAGCTCAGCAAACACACTTTTTTTAACCCCAGAAAATGTAATTTGATGTCAAATAGAGCACAGCATCCTCCGGCAGCCACACACACACACACACACACACACCACACACACACACCACACACACACACACAGACACACACACACACACACACACACACACACACACACACATACTCACACACGCAGCATATGCATTTGCATACATGGATGTGTGGATGTGGTAGGTAACGAGAATTGATTTGCACAGACAAACATGTTGCTGGGTATCCATATTCCATGACATTAGGTTGTTGCCATGGTTTCGGATATAGTTTCATGAACTCCATGATCATGAGGGCACAGATCTCCATCTAAGTCCACACCCTCTCACGGTACAATCATGCAGGGAATTGTACATTGCCTGCAGCTGCAATACATTCAATTAAGTATCCACAAGAATATTGCCTACCACAACAAACCCTACAATCACACTGCCTTGTCAATGCCCTTGGTCCCTGATAACCTGTACGTGGCCCATCTGTTGCATGATAAGACCTGGTTGAGGCCTTTATCTGCTCTCCCTCTCTTCCCTTACTCACCCCCTCTTCCCCCTCACCCCCTCACCAGTGCAGTGTTGCAGTGCTCCTCTCTGAACAATCCTTAGCAAGCTAACTGCGGTCTTAATCACAAGGACATCCACAGGCGGCACAGTGCAGGCCTCCATTAGCATAATCGGGCCACGGCAGACAGGTATTCAATTAGCCGCAGGGAGAGCACATAAATACAGAGGAGCAGGCTAAACCTTCTCTGTCAGGACCTCACACCAGGCCTAATGGGGATTTACTGGGACTATCCCTACATGGAGCGTACAGTGGACTGGGTAGGCCTGGGATCCTGAGATCTCTGTCTGTGTGTCTGTCTGTGGCTCTATTATCTAGATTTGAAACAGGTGTGGTATGTGTCGTGACCACGGCCGTTCCCTTAACCCATCAAAAAAGGACTTGCGAACATATTCTACTAGATCTTTATCTCCAGACAAAACTATATTTTGGTAGATTTACCACCTCTTCGCGATGGCTTGACTCTACTAACTCCCTTTCCAATATTGCTGCTTTTATTCAAATATAGGAATTCAATATAGCTATTACTTTGTACTCAAAATAAAAATAACGATTTTTATACGGTGGTGGTAATCAAATTTCAGTGGGGGCATTTGTCGTTAAATCTAACTGCAACAAATGCATCATTACCTGTTGTTTTATGGCTGAAAATGTTCCAGCAACTGTGTCATAATCCAGCACCAGTGACTGCAACACCATTTTTACATTGTGGGCAGACAGGCCATTTAGTCAGCACTGAGTTATTGCTGTTTTTGGTATGATAGATGCATGTAAAAAAATAAGCTATTTAGCTAAAGACAAATCCGATAACAGGCAGCAAAAATAGTTTATTTGAGTTGGCTTGTCATTATTTGATGTTTAAAGAACAGTGGCAAACTAGCTAGTCTTGTGCTGCAGGTGTAGCTTCACATTTGTAGTGTTCCATCGGTTCTGGTTCTGTGGCTGGACAGCTAGCCGGCTATACCGGTTGACTACACTTACACAGCTGTTGTTTTGGTTAGTATTTGGTCAGTGTCTGCTTGCCTCGGAAACCAACCTTGTCTGCCAACATTCTAAATACAATTGCTACCATCAGAATGTTGGGATGTTGGTGTATGCTGGGAAATGTGCAAACACAAGCAAGGCAACATTGTCATTGTTGGACTGAATTATGAGACATCTTGTAGAGTGTGTCTTTAAAACCAGCTTAATAAAGCTTGTGTGTATTAAATCCATGTGTATATTTGCATTTGAGTATTGGTGTATTAACTTGAAAGTGTGTTTAGCTACACGTGTATTATCAGGCATAAGGGCCAGATGGCCAGATGGTGTGTGATGCTCTTTGTAGGTTCTTGCTCAGCGTGTGTCAGTTTGTGTGTGTGCATGCGTGTGTGTGTGTGTGTGTGTGTGTGTGTGTGTGTGTGTGTGTGTGTGTGTGTGTGTGTGTGTGTGTGTGTGTGTGTGTGTGTGTGTGTGTGTGTGTGTGTGAATGAGAGGAGAGAAAGGTACAGAGCCAAGAGTTGATAGCCCAGTGTGGATATGAGTAAACATGATGTCAGATCCACTATGAATATTCAATCTGGATCAGAGGTGACACCGCTCGTGTCACATACATACGCTCACAGCAGACACACACACACACACACACACACACACACACACATGCATGCACACACACACACCTCCCCACCGGCACGTCCCTGGCATCTACAGAATCAAGTATCCACCAACACCACTACCCACCCCCTCTGCTCTCCTATACACATGAGAGATCCCTTCATCCATAAGCCCCATGCATAAATCACTCTGCCAAAGAATAGAGGTCATAGATGCACACATGGTTCCCACATAGAAAGAGGGGCTTCTGTCTGTTTAACTGAGCCTAGTTGCATGTGAGTGTCGATCATTGCAGTGCCTTCAGCAATTTTCCCTGTTATGGCCAGTGTGTGCGTGCATTGATGTGTGCACAGCAAAGCATAAACCCCTAAACCCCTTTACGTGTCTATGGATGGATGTCATGGTAGCCGTACATATATGTATGACTAGCATGTGAAGTACCTGTGCGTGTGCCCTATATATCCTCGTTGCATGAGATCTTCGGAGATGGCTTCTCTCCACGCCGCACTTGTGCCCACTCGTGCAAACACACGCACATCGTGAGACCCAGATCTGTTGGTGAGGAGACAGATTGTTCAGCTGCTCCTATTCCCCAGACCTTTCCCCCCACGGCCCACTGTCACTCTGATGGGAGAACAGTACAGGTCTCTGTGGTGGAACCTCTCTCCCACACCACACACTGCCTATGTGGCCGGGGGGAACAGAAATGCTCTGAGAAGAACGTATCTGTCTTTGCTTCTCTGCTTCTTTCTTTGCTTTTTCTTTTTTGTCTTTCTTTGTTTCGTCAGTTTAAAAGCTGTCGCCTGTTTTGATTTTCATAAATAGCTCACAGTACACAAAAATTTAGTCATACGAAGGTGTTGCGGTCTCTCCCTACCTTAGGCACATATTTATAATTGTTCTATGATCAACAAACCTGATAAGCATTGTCTATTGAAGTTATTCAACTATAAAACGACAACACCTGATTTCCACCTGTAAACTAATTTGTGCGAAATTATACATTGCATTATTATTTAATTAAGGAATCATGATTAAATTAACAATAATAACAAGTTGATTTGGGAGTGGGAGGCAGTTAATGGTGTTAATGTAGGTTTATCCCCCTGTCAATATCAATCCCTTGGGGCACGGAATTACAGGGTTTCAAACATCTAAATACTTTATTTTGCATTTTAACGCAGACATTTTAAGTTAGATATTTTTCAACTAAGAATTCTATGTGATTGCCTCAATGGAGTCATATCACATCTAAAGTTTCTCACTGAAGTATGGGGTGAATCTAGAGTCAAGGAAGTCAGACAGAACTGGGAACGGAAAAAAGGAAGGCAAGCCCTTGATAATCCCAGATAATCCTGCTCTGCAGTTTAGTCAAGAAAGTACGGTCACAGAAGAGGAGTGTGAAGAAGAGGACAAGAGACAGCGGTTCAGATTGGGGACGACTCCGTGCACAACGTGAGACAGAGACACAAGTTAAAGACCAAAGAAACTGCTGGACCTCAGAGAGACACCACAATGGGAATTAAGAAAGTCACCTTCCTTTTAATTTATACATTAAAGTTCAGTGCTGAACTTCGGCTACAAGTATGGAGTGGGGTGAAGTCCCTGCACATGAAATGAAAATAAGTGAGATTTCAGTAGGAATTGAGTTGATTGATTTGAAAGAGGGGATCCCACAGGTACACTAGAAAACGCCAGAACACCTGCAAGAGAAAGGACATCTTTTTGACAGGAAAGAAGGACGGTGCTTTGTCAATCGGAGGAAGAAGAGAGGGAGAGAGAGAGAGAGAGAGAGAGAGAGAGAGGTAATGAAGAGACTGGATTGGACCTGTGAGAGAAGAAAAGAAGAGATTGGGGAGAGAAATGCTTCACTCTTCATTCTGACTTCAATGAAGTCAAAATCTTCGACCGACTGCACTTACACACAGCTTTCATAAGCATAAACACCCCAACATAAGTGCTCTCCAGTGTGTGTGTGTGTGTGTGTGTCCACTTGTCACACATGTACTCATGCTTTACAGACAACTCCTTACCAGCTATTACCAGACTGGTCTAGATGGTTTGTGTGTGTGTGTGCCAACCAGATCTCCGTCACAGATTAAGCTGGAGCCGGACTCATTAGGGCCTCATTACCACAGCGCGCACACACACTATGCTTAGCAGAGCACCGGGGAGGAGCGAGTGAAAGGAACAAGTTTGCGGAGGAAGAGAAAACGTTGCTATCGATAAACAAGCTTGAAGAGGCTTGTTATCCTCCGCCGCTTCCTCTAATGGGAGTTCTTGGAGAACTTCCTGCTTCAAACGGTGTGTGGAAATAGAGAGCTGCAGCTGTGAGGAAGAGCACAACGATTAGAGGGGCTTAGACATCGAACCGAACCGTAGTTCCAGCTCCTATGATGACGATGATGATGATGAAGTAAATGTCTGTTCTTTGTGTGACTAGTGGTTATCTCCGTAGAATCAAAGTGCTTTGTACAGCGTATTAAGGATAAGGACTTGGATGAGTGGAAGGAGCAGAGCTGCTCAAAGATGCCTGTACACAAATACTAGAACGCAGAATCAAGGACAGACTTCCAGCTCAGCTTCAGAACTGCACAGCGCCCTCTAAGGATCTCCTACAAACCTTGCAACCCACCTCACCCTACTAATCCCTGGCAGTCCAATCAGTAGCAGGGCCTTGTTTGCTAAACTCTGGCCCCATGTTCCACTCCCAACCGATTAACTCCTGCAGTCCAACGATGTGTCTGCCCCAGCAGGCTTAAGACAAATCCCCCATGTCGCTGCCTCTAAGCTGGGCATGGCTCTGCAGCAACAGTGGGTGGTGGTGGTAGTCAGCTCGGAGCCATGCTGGGAAACGGACATATCGTTAATGCAGCCTTAGTGCTCCACAAACACACACACTACATACACACACTCACACACGCACACATCATTTAGTGGATGCTAAGATACAATGTAGCTTATCAATTGTTTTGCTTGTGCTATGTTTAAGATGGTTTGGAGGGTCTGTACTGAAAGTGGGGGTTTATAAGGTTAACATACATCCATGGCCTGGAAGACTGAGCAGACACTATCGACTGAGTGATTGAACGTGTTTAGACTTGTCTGTCTACAAGGATATTCTTATTTTACAGCTAGTTGATGTCTGGGTGTTTTCTGAGGAAAACACCCTATTAAAAAAAAGAAGCCTTGAGCAGTTCATCTTACACCTTGCCAATTCCCTGACGTTATCTGAGCAACCAAACACTTTGTTTGTGCGGAGTTGCTCAAATTGAAGGGCAGAGATAATGGTCGTAGTGAGAAATGGTTGTGCTGGAAAGCAGCCAGACAACAATGTGGGGTAAATTATAGGGAATAATCGTCAGGCGCAGCAAGAGTGCTCAGACTGTCAGTTTCGTGAGTTCTGTCGCAGACTGTTATTGAGTAATGACAGAACAAACACAGGTTCCAAGTTGGCCGCAATTCATCATCTCTCATCGACAGCCCTGGCTCAGAGACGAATGGAGCGAGGGAATAAAAGAGAGAGAGGGTGAGATGCAGAGGCATGAATAATGGAGAGAGTGCAGTGTGTTTTCCCAGGGCTCAGAGAATTACTCGCACTTTGCAGCATTTAATCAATGACTCCTCCTGTATATTTCAAAGTGCTCCCTCCTTTTCGGTGTGTGGTCAAGCGAGTGCCACGTTATACAGAGAGAGAGAGAGACGGCCTCTGACAGCTCCATCGCTTCTCTGGTCCTGAGTGAGCAGTCCAACTTTCCACTAACTTATTTAAACTCCCCTGACCCTCCTTCCCTCTCCCACTTCCTCTTTTCCTCTCATCTACAGCGATGGTATTCTCCCAGCTGTGGTTTTAGACCCTGCCTCTCCTCGGCCAACTTCCTCCTCTGAGCCGGGTTGGGTTTGTTGTTGCTGTGCTGCTCCGGAGCCTTCTGATACAGAGGAGACCATGAGGGGGAAACAGAGGAGCCAGGCTGGGCACAGCCGAAGGCTAGGAAGATGGAGGAGCGGGCAGCGGCGTTTTTAATTGTGGGGCCTGGCGGTTGGCTTGGCGTAGCGGGAGGGAGGGATGTAAGCGCAGGCTCAGATGTAGGGCGAGGTTTCCCGGGCTGAGGCCGGGGCGAGTTCATGGGGGAGTCAGCGCCGTTTCCTTGGTTACATTTCCTAAGATTTAAACAGGCACGAGACCTAATTAACGAGTCTTCTCCTAATTACATGAGTTTATTAGCCCCCAGGGAGTACCCCCCCCCCTCCACACACACACACACAAACAATCCCCATCCTTTTTCATCCCCCTCCTCATCTTTCCTCTCTGCCGTCTTCCCTCGTGGGAGCAAGAGAGCGTGTAATCTTTATCATGATTACGCATAAATAAGTACTCACACACACACACACATACTCTCACACACCGCAGTATTTGCATTCAGGCACACATACACTGGCAAACACACAGACATTCCAGCACACGCACTCTCTCACACTCGCATATCCTCTCTGTCGTAGCAGTACATGTCGCATACTGTACACGTACAAACAAGCACATCCTGAGCACATTGAGCCGACATGCACATTAGGGTTGTGTTTACACACGCATGACGATATACATATAGAGAGATTGTCCTCATGTATCAATATAGATTTACATAAATGCATTTTACTCTAAATCCTGAACAAATGAGCAGAAAGCACGGACAGCACGAACAGATGTGTGATCACAGGCACACCTACACACAAACGTGAGAACGCGCGGGCTAATGAACAGCTCTCCGATTTGGGCGAGAATTGCACACATCTGTCATCCTAGGCATCTTTTTCTCTTTCAATTATTTATTTATCTTTGTAGAGAACGCTGTGGCGAGCCGGCGTACGAGCCGCGCTGGGAGCCGATCTGCCGCTGATCCACGTCCACATCTGACAGAAGTAGAACATCCTCGTTATCCCAGCATTTGCCTTCGCTCTCTCTCTAGGGGGTTATGGAAATAGAGTTCCCCGTCCTACACTAACCTGTTCGGCAGGTAATATCTTTAGAATGTAAGGAGTAGAGAGAGCGGAGAGGAAAGACAGACAGGAAGACAGCTCCTGCAAAACAGGAAGAGGAAAGAAGTGCGTGTGTTGATGATCGAGAAGCTTTCAAAGGGATTTAGGCTTGACGTCTGTTTGTGTAATCAGACCTGGTGTGGTAGCTGGTGTTGATTTTATGTCTTGTTATGACTTTTAGAGAGTTCAGGAATGTGAAAAGTCTCTGAGGATAATTATGTTCCTCGCAGTTTATTGAGGTGAGAGCATCAAAAAAAACCAGAGTTTAGACAGCAATAGTCACAGAAGTACTGTAAGCCTGTCAATTCATGTGTAAATATAATTTTCCCTCACCCCCTACTCAGCAACAGTGTATACTAAGCCTTTGTTAATGATGTAAACTGTAAGAGGGTTGCTCTGTATAAATGTGATGGTGTTAATTGGTGCTACCTAGTGAGACGTGACAATCAGTGAGAATGTTCACACACACACAATCTCTCAGCAAAGTACACATACACACACTTTGACATATTTCTCCCCCAAAAAACAGACACACAAAACACATAGACTGGAGGCCGACAAGTCCTAAATCTCACACGCACCCAGTTTGTCAAAGCAAACCGGATTAGACAGCCACACAGACACACACACACACAGTTCTATGCTACATCGCCTCCTCTGTTCCAGCAGTTAGACTCATCCACGGGATTAGTGCAAATCTGACAGGCCAAGATGACAACATAACCAGGGCTAAGGCAATTCTGGGGTTGTTAGCCAGCTAGGTGTACATGCTATTTAGCTACACATGTCTTCAGACCTGCCTCTTATAAGGTCAAAGCAGTGGACCGTGCAACTTGCTAGCCAGTCAGCCTCTGTTGCTAACACATTTTCAAAATGTAAGAGATTCAGATTTCTACTTGGTACAGAGTCACAGAGAAAGAGAGAGCCATGGTTTATGTTTACAGTAGAGGGATCAGAGCGTGTGTTTTGCTGGTGTAGAAAGAGTTGGTCTGTTGGGATCGGTTTTACAAGGTAGGAGAACAGATGAATGGCCTTAGCGGTTGGGAGAGAGGGGTCACAGGGGTGAGAGATAACACGGCTCTACCTGAGCTGTCCCTCTCTCTCTCTCATTGGAAGGCTAATGGGAGGCCTTAAAGCTACGCCTCTCCACGTCCATCCCTCTTTCCTTTCACTGGATGAGACTGGGAATACACAGTAATGCCAATACGCTGAGCCTCCGAGTTTGTTTTGGTTATAATCCCTCCTACCGTATTGCTCCTGGCAGAATGAGACAGAGGAGAGGAGAGCAGAGAGGGGGAGGTTACATAAAAAGCTCCCTTCGCCCCCAAAATATGTAACCGAGGAGAAATGCAGAGAAAGACTTAGAAAGAGGAGAAGGGATAATGGCTTAAGCCCTCTCAGGGGTGCAGGATAAATAAAGACAGTGTTCTCATCCGTCTGGGCGCCATTTCTTTCTGTTCCTTTTGTCTCGCTCTTTTTTTCTTGACTTCCACGTGAACTCTCCCTGCTCCCACGTCCTCCACGAGCCTAGAGAGACGAGAAGAGAGGCCAGGAGAGAGCAGTGATGTAGCTCTTTGGTGTAGCCCTGCCATAACCTTTGTTTTAAACTTTTGAGCTACCCTCTTTCTCTCTCACACATGCACACTATCTCTCCCCTCTCTCTCTCTCGCTCACTCTTTCTGTATTGATCTCTTCATCCCTTTCCCGTTTTACTCATCATTTTACTTTGTTCTGTGGCAGCTTGGTCTGGGAGCGTTTGCTCGTGCAGAGGTTGGAGGGCTTGAGAAATATGAAAGACCGGAAGCGAGAACATCTCCCCATTTCCATGGACCCCAAAAATAACTCGCAACGTAAGACATGAAATGATTTATTCTCAAACCAGCGATAGCCTCTTTTGTAGACCTGATAACTGACAAAAGTAGGTTTGATCAGCCGGAAGATGTCTCCTCAGGTTAGCTAGCGATCTGGCTAAGTCTCCTGGCGCCTGCAGTACGGTGGGTAATTAGCAGGGAAGAGCGACGCAGCGTCCACCCAGAGAGAGGATCTGCGTTGACGTGCGTGTGCAGACCCATTCCCCTGACGCTCCCGTCATCGTTGTCTCTGTAAGCCACGCTTTCATCCTGACAGCGCGCTCGTCGATAATGCGCTCCGTATCTCGAGGTTCCACAAAACTACTGCCAACTTTTTAAAAGTTTCTTGTTTGTATTCTTCTCGAATGCCTCGGAGACCACAGGGATGACGGACTAAAGAAATAAATGAGTCGAGCGAGTGGAAATAAAGAGACAAACAAACAGACGTGTTTCTGTCGTGAGGGCACAGCTCTCCGCTCCTGTCGGTGCAGGAGCGTCCGCAACGGTTTCGCAGGAAAATTAGGCGTCTCTAATGCCGGCTAAGCTCTTAAGCTGCTCATTTCAAGCCCTTTGTTACCTTGTTTTTGTTTCCCCAACACACCCCCCCCCTCCCCAAACACACACTCACACACACACACGCACACATGCACACACACACACCCCTGCCTTCCCTCCTTCCATCCTTCCGTCCCTCCTTCACACCCCGCTATCTCTCTCTCTCCCGGAGTGCTCGGCCGCGGGTTCGAGGAGAGGAGCACGGTCAAGTCGGTGCGGGGCCGGTGGGCGACGTGCCGGAGAGCTCGCTCGCTAGCTGGCTCTCAGCCGCGTTCTGAAGAGGATGCTACTCTGATAGAGGTCGACCTGGGGCCAGACGCACTTTAGAGAAGGGAGAAGGTGTTAACCCGGTTACCTGCGGCTCACTCTCTCTTCTCTCTCACTCTCACTGTCAGCGTACGCCGAGGAAGGAGGAGAGACCGTAGAGCCGAGAGAGATGAAGGAGAGGGAAGAGGAAGTAGACGAGGCACAAAGAGAAAAAGGAAGGAAGGAGTTGAGGAGAGACAGGAACAGCAGAGGGAGATGCCCAGACAAAGAGAGAGAGAAAAAGGGCGAGGCGAGGGGGGGGGGATGGGGGAGAAGAGAGAGGGAATCTTACTTCAGAGAGTCGAACTCCTCAAATGTGAGGGAATGTTGTTGCGTTCCCTTTCAAAAACCATCAAAGTGAGTCAGAAGGATGGGAGAACTAGGGGAGGGGGGAGGGAGGGGGGTTGAATTGAAAAGAGTGGCGATGAAAAAAAGGAGAACGGTTTCTCAGATGTCCCTTGTGAATTTCCCTATCTTTCTCTCTCCCTCCGCCCCTCCCCCCTCCTGTTCTTTGTGAAGGGCTAGAGCTACAGGAGAGTGGTGGACTCCTGCTGTGTTGTAGTAGTGAATAACAGGGAGAACATCTCCTCGTTCCCCCCACCCCCCAGCCACCTCACCCAGCCAGAGTGACACTAACACTGAGGAGCTCTGCTCAATGTCACCGAATGATACTCCTTTGCAGGGGGTCTTCTGGGGTGACCATCAGGGGGGTGGGGGGAGCTCAGACCCACTCCCAAGAAGGACAGAGTGAAAGATGAACAAGGGAATGCAGATGGAGAGGGAGGAGACACTGTCAATCTCTCGTTTTGATGCAACGTGCACTGAAGTGAACTGAGCAAACAGTGAAATCCCTTTTATACAAGACTATCAAGAATTGCCAGTGTTTTAATTTTAAACCTCCGTTATGTAACACACCGCCGACATAGCTGTGCACCCCAATAGTGCCAAGTCCTGACCTCTGACCTCTAATCAGAAGAGGCAGACAGCATCTGGTCCATGACAGGCAGACACCCTCCTCTTCCCTCTTCCCTCCCTTATCCTCCCATCCCTCCCTCCTCCCTTTCTCCAAGCCAGCAGGGAGTCCTGGCTAATTGAGGGAAATGAAGAGAAGGATAGATTGTTGTTGTTTGTCACAGGAGCCACAATTAAAGCTGTCAATAGGTATTAGAGACAGCATGGGCCAGGCAGGCTGTCAGGGCTCTGAAGCACACACACACACACACACACATCCCACTTCAACACATCCATTGTCTCCTTTCTTCTTCTCTTCCTCTCCTCCATCCCAGTGCTCTCTGCTGGTCCTTTTTATCAGGACAGTTCTTCTAGAGACACCCTAGCCAACCAAGCAGCACTATCACTCTGTTAGACCCAGGAGAGAGCCAGAGAGAGAGAGAGAGCGAGAGAGAGAGAGAGAGAGAGGGCGGATGATGAACTTGGACAGGAGCTGTAGTAGTGAAGGTTATGTATAAGTCCCCACAGCAAACGACTGTTTACCTCAGTTGTTACCTTGATTTACATAAACGACTGTTCTCTGTGCAGTCAGAATGCTTATACAGATAGAGCTTCGCCTTCGTGCTCACCAGCCTCACGTATCCCTCCCCTACTTCCCGTCTCTGAATTGTAGCCCAATAGGGGCTCTGTCGCCCCGCAGTGTGGCTCTGTCGTCAAGCTGGTCGGGAACCCCAACGGCCCACGCTGGTGTGCGTTCCAGAGGTGACGAGGCCGTGAACTCTGGGTAACCCGGCGCTTGGAATACCTCAGAAGACACGCTCTGCCACAGGCTCTGACAAGCCATCCCTGCTCTGAGGAACTTTCCAGATGGCTGGATGTCTGCCCACTTCTGACTCACTCCGACGTGATCTGCTAAATCAGAATAAAGCCAGGGTACTGTCTGTGTATTTGAGCATAATACAGGAATGTTCTGTTAAAGTCCGCTTGCTGAGTAAATTAAATGGTGATGAGCAAAGGGATAAGCAGGGATGGAGGGCGAAGAGAGAAAGAGAGCAAGAGAGAAAGAGAGATGGAGAGAGCAGTGTACTGTACTGTACTAACTAACGCAATCTGATGAGTCAGGTGTAACATCATGCCGAGGGGATGCCAGGCCATGCGTACACACGTACACACAAACACACACTTACCACACAGACTAGACCCTCTTGCCCCCCTTTGGAAATAAACCTCCACACACACATCCACACACACATATTCACACACTACACCACACATCCACACACACGCATACTACCCCATGCCAGGTGCAGCTGTGATTACGAAGGCACATCAGGACAAGCAAAGAGCTATTCCTGGCCAGACCAGATTGAATTAAATCCAGATTAATCCTGGTTGAAATTGTGTCATTCTTCAGAGAGACACTAAATCCTAATCAAGTTATTCAACCTCCATCTCCCCATCTCCAAACCCCCTCCCCTTATCACAGCCCCAGAGTGAGTATAACCCAAAAGGGTTTGCAAAAAACCTACAGTAGACGTAACTGAAGACCTGCACTAAATTGGTCCCCTGAGTACAGTGGAACCTAAATCCCATCCCAACACGCTAATCTGAGATTCCTAATCTGCAATCCCTCTGTCAATCTGATGGAATCCAAGGATCTCTTTCTATCTCTCTGCTCTCTCACGGGCGTCGTTGCCTGTTCTCCAGTTCCTGCAGGAATTCTTATCTGTGTCCATGAAGAATGGGCTGATAAAGGAGTGGCATTGACATGAAACGTGACAGACACTGAGAAACATCCTTTGTTCTATAATAGACGTAATATGGAAGGGTGTGTCTGTGAGTAATTGAACAAAGGGTTCTCTGTGTGTGTGTGTGATTGTGTGTGTGTGTGGTCTTATTTAACTACCCTTATGGAGACAAGAAGTCCCCACAAGAACAGTAAACTAAGAACAAATTAACTTCATGGTGACATTTTCTTGGGCCCCACAATGTGTTTGAAAGTGTCATTTCTATCGGTTTGTAGGGGGTTTAGGGCCAGGGTGGAATTCGTGTTAGGATTAGAACATTAAGGGTTAAGCGATTAAGGGTTAGTGAGAACACAATTTTGAATGGGAAAGTCCTCACTAGGATAGTGAAACAAACCTCAGTGCGTGTGTGTTTGTTTGTGTGTGTGTGTGTGTGTGTGTAAGCTCGGGAGGAGAACGGCAGGCTGGGAGACGAGTTTATTCCTGACAGTGTTGACATATTCATCCAACAGAACATACCATGCACACACACACACACACATCCGAGCTCATCATCATCCTCATGCTCAAAAACACAATTTCACATGTAAGTGAGCACTGCAGACAGACACCGACTCCATCAGTGTGACGGCCTCCTCCCTCTGTCGGTGGCAGTGGGGTGAGGTGTTGGGTGCTCGTCTTGGCGCTCCAGCCCTTTGAGATCTGGGTCATTTCAGTGGGACTCCCATTGCAGTGGACGTGGCCGTTTGACCTTTCATTCGGTGCATCGTCCAAACCAACCGAGAATACGTTGGGAATACATTCTTAAAGGCCTGTGTTAGCTATTTCAAAGGAATAATGGCCTTCCCCCCCTAAAGGCCTGCGCTTACCCCCACTACTCCAGTCCATTTTCCCTCTCCCTTCTTAAATGGCTTCCGCAGGCACTATCGTGGCTGAGGGTGGTGGGAAGCAGTTCGGAGTGGTGGTTGGTTTTGTTGAGTTTCATGATGGTGTTGGCATGGTTTGTTGACACCCTGTGTTCGGGGTTCTATGGGGGCGAGGAATGCAACAGCCTCCTTCCTTTGTCTGTCATCTTCTGCTTCTCCCTGTACTGTTGTTGCAGGTTGGTGAACAGAGGGACGGGGATTGTTACTGTGATATGGTCCACCTGGGCACAGTGAGCCTATTCACTTTAGAAGAGCACTGGTCACAGACATAGTCAAGTCAGTTTAGTTATAAAATATGTTTAAAAACAAACAATGCTGAACAAAGTTGCACTGCGAGTGAAAGAGTGGACATGGTAGGACTAAATCACACGGCTGACATGGTCAGAGCGTGTAGTAGCTAAAGTGATGTATGGAGGGAAGAGAGAGAGAGAGAGAGAGAGAGAGAGAGAGAGAGATGTAGAAAGACAGAGACAGCGGGAAACAGCAGGAGACCCATTCCCTTGAGCTTCTGGTGTCTGTTTCTCTCCGAATCTTTGACACACAACCCTTCTCTTTTACCTGTGCTCCGAGACACACTCCTCTCATCTCCTGGGGGGTAGGGAGGAGACAGAAAGTGGGGGAGAGGGATGGGGAGGGAGGAATGGAGAGAGAGAGAGAGAGAGAGAGAGAGATGTTTCTGACAACCCAGCCCAACCTCCTGTTCCCTCTATCTCCCTTGTCAGCGAACGCGCCTGGGGATGAGAGATGTGAGGGAGAAGATGAGACAGAGAGATGAAGAGATGGAGAGAAGGAGGGAAGAAGGAGGGGGGGGGGTCTCCCCTCCTCAAGCATCCATCCATCTTGTCCCACCTCTATGGCGGTTCTACCAGCCTAAGCCTGGGAGAGAGAAGCCAACCTTCAAAGGGAACAAGCTCCAACATCTCTTCAGTGTTCTCTCAATGTTTCGATGACTTTGACTCACCTGTCTCGCTCCCGCCAAACAGAGTGGAACGTCTGGTAGCCTTTTGTTCCACTTACACACTAACCTTTCTATGTACACTGTAGGAGTTTATTTAGAATGTGTACGTCCGTATCTTGTCGATGAAGGGTGAGTGGGTAAGAGGTTATAGGGCGGGGCCTGGGACTAGGGCTGGGGCCGGGGCCGGGGCTGGGGCTGGTCCCATCTTAATTGAGGGGAGAATTAAAGGGAAAAGGCCAAAGAACAGGACGGGGGATGGAGGGGTGGGCTTGTCAGACAGGTTGCCATTTTGTAATTAGCTGACAAAACTGACAGGGGATCGCAGCAAGCGGCTGGAGCATTAGATTAAACTCTGATCTGTATTTAACACAGAGAACAGAGCGCTCTACTGCCCAGGGAACAGCTCATCAAACCATCTCTCTCTCTCTCTCTCTCTCATCCACCTCTCTTTCTCTTTTTCTCTCTCTCCTTTCGCTCTCCTCTCTTTCTCTCTTTCTCTCACGCTCTACCTTTCTCTCTCCATCCCCCTCTCTTTCTGTTTGTACCTCTCTCTCTCTCTCTCTCTTTTTCTCTATCTTTCCTGTGCTCTGTGCTTCATACCAGTCTAATAGGTAATTATCCCCACCCTCATGGGACTCCCCCTTCTCTGCCCCCCAGCCCCCCAGCCCCCCAGTCCCAGCCCCCCAGTCCCAGCCCCTGTTAATTAAACTCCTCCAGTGGCCACATTCTCTTCTGTAGCCAGCTCTGGCTTCATCACTGGCCTGCCTGCCTGCCTGCTTTCTGCCTGCCTGTCTGTCTGCCTTCCTGTTTGCCTGCCTGTCTCTCTCGCTGCCTGCCTGCAAAATATGTCTGCATGGCTCATCCTCTTGTACCTTCCCCAACAGACAGACAGACAGATGTTGTCAAACCTCAAAACCAATGTTTCCCTAAAATAAAGAAAGCCCACAAATCCGTGAGTCTTTTCCTCTGGAGTCCAGTCCTATCCTCCACCACACATGAGGAACATGGCGGACTGTGCCTTTAATGTACTTCTATCATTTGCTTGCTTACACCGCCTCTCTCGAACACATCCAGAGAGATTTCAAGCAATAACAGCTTATTTTCCTCGCACAAACTCAAGACTGCACCCCCTCCCTCCCTCCCGCCTCCCCTCCATCTCAAACCATTTCTCCCGTCTCGTACATGTTCTTGGTTCCTTCTAGCTCCCTCCCTCTCTCCCTCCCTTATTCCCTTTCTCCATGGTACAGATATAGGATTTAAGCTTTTCGGGGGTTCACAGGCAGGGCAGGCGATTCTGACGAACAGAAAGTTCCTCCTCAGTTATGTTTCCGTTTTGGAAGAAAGTTTTTGGAGTCCACATTTGCTCGCTGCGGTCCAAAAGCATACTCCATCATCGTCAGACCTGCCATAATGGGAAACAGACTGACAGAGATAAAGATAGACAGCTGGATAAACTCCACTGCTAGAACTACGGTGCAGACCTTGTCTGACAGACATCACCCTGTCTACACTCTCGTCGGTGCGTCAGGCGAGGAGAAGTGTACGAGGCAAATCGAATGATCTCACAACAGGATTTCCTGACGGTAGTCGTGATGTTTCTTTTAGCTGTGAAAACTCACATTTCAGAAAAATACGTTCACATTTTCAAGCTTGTCAGAGATGCCCAGACCTGACTGGGCCCAGACCATGTCAAAGTACCCTCTTTCACCAAAGGAATAGAAGGATAAACTAGTCTCGCTCTCTCTCTCCCTGGTAGAGTGTTCAGGACCTGAAAGGAGCTGAACAATGTCAAAGATTTGCCTTTCAGGTGCTGGAGGGTGAACTATACTTTTGAAAGAGGGAACTATGTTGTACCGTTGCAGGGCGCGTTGACAGCTCTCTCTCTTTGGCTCTGTCTGTCAGCCTGTCTCTCTCTCTCTCTCTCTTTGGCTCTGTCTGTCAGCCTGTCTCTCTCTCTATCTCTCTCTCTCAACAAGGTTTCGGTGGAGGGAAGCTGATTTTTAGTAAGACCTTGGAGAGAAGTGGGTGATGGCACTTTGCTTTCATGTCATGCTAATTATTCTCTGTCTGTTTTATCTTTCCTAAGATCAAAGGACAAAAAACATCTCTCTCTCTCTCTCTGTCTCTTCCCTCTCTGATTAGCACAACGTTGGAGAAAGAGAGAGCTCAAACTGTTGCGAAATGGGCATTTCTCCAGCTAGCTAATGTCTCTATTTCCTCATTCATACACTGCGTCTGTTGAGGTCTCTGTGTGATGCAGTCTCTATTTCAAGACAGAGCAGAAATATAGTTGGGAGGAAGGGGGGGGGGAGAGAGAGGCATGAGACACTAATCAGAAGCAAGCAGTCACTGCAGACAGTTGTTTGTCAGTCTGAAACAAACAATATCAACTAGGCAAGTATAAGGTTGTGGTATAAGAGTGTATATTGGAGCTGGTTTGGATATTGGTCTGTATACTGCTTCTCAGTTGTCAGTGTGTCAGTATATGTGACGGGCAGGGCTGTAGCCCCTGACTCAAAGCAGGATAATCACACTGGGAGGTCACGGCCCTGGTGGGGGGGGAGGGGAGAATGGTGGCTTATTGTTGCCAACGGTGACATCCGTTATACGCCCTCTCTCATTGGCAGCAACACCCGAGAGAAAGGTTCATCGTGAATATCACTTGTCTGGTTGGCGATTTTCAATGTTCACTGTCATGGTGACAGTGAAGTGGAGAGAATTTGTTATATTTTTGACTGTCGCTCATAAAAAATGTAAGAGGACCCAAACAGAGATTCTATCTTTGAATCCAGGGAACACACAGCGTCTCTACTCTCCCTGTAAAGTCGAACTTGACCCGTTCGCTCTCAGGCTAATTTACCAGCGTTGGTTGTGTGTGTAAGGAATATGGTACTTCAGTCAGCATAACTAACCACGTTAACCAAGTGGGTTTCTAGTGCAGTAAAGCCCATTTCATACTGCTTATCTTTCGCTGCTCGCTGTAACCGGGCCGGGCCCTGGGGATTGGAGAACCGGTAATACTGAATGTGAAGGAAGTGGAACCTTATGACAAGAATGTGGAAATGACTGTATATGGAGAACTGTATATATTTATACTGAGAGAAAAGCTGATGTCCCTCTGCAGAATCCCCCCACCCACCCCCCCCACACACACACACACACACACACAGAGACATACACAGCCAAGCACACATACACTCAATTCCAAATCACGAGCAGGTATGCCTGTTGTACACATAAACAGGCATGCATGCACAAACAGAAAAAAGAGAAACAAAAGGATTTACACACCTTTGTACTTAACACGCAAGCACACACACACAAGCAGACATGCACACACACACAAGCAGACATGCATACACACACAAGCAGACAAGCACACACACACAAGCAGACATGCACACACACACAAGCAGACATGCATACACACACAAGCAGACAAGCACACACACACAAGCAGACATGCACACACACACAAGCAGACAAGCACACACAGACAGACACGCACTGATTTCTAATCATTCCAACGTGATTCCGACACTCTCGGGGGCGTACGAGGGAGGAGCATTGAGAGGGAGGGGGAGTCTGGTTACCCATTGCTCAACTGTGACTCAAAGACAACGTTAGACATAAACATATCAACAGGTCATTGATGTGTAAATAGCGCGGCAATAAGAAACTAAAAGACATTCATTCATCTCAATGCCTCTGAGCCTGCCTCCATCTCCTTCAGCACGCCCAAGGGGGCCGAGACGGGAGCAGTGGCGGCGGTTCGCTGAAGTGGCGAAGCGTCTCAGGGGGGCGTGTTCTGCTTGATGACAGCGGCCCCTGAGCTGACCTCTGGCACCGTCGCCATGG
Organism: Mallotus villosus; assembly: GCA_903064625.1. Taxonomy (NCBI): domain Eukaryota; kingdom Metazoa; phylum Chordata; class Actinopteri; order Osmeriformes; family Salangidae; genus Mallotus; species Mallotus villosus. Next base: position 904,250 of record CAEFZP010000164.1, on the reverse strand, counting down.
GTGATCAGAGTGACAGGTGACATGGCGGCCACCGCATCACAAACTGCATTGTTACGTTGATCCCCTCAAAAACACACATGCAAAGGTACACCTACACACACACAGGCGTACAAACACACACACAGACACAGATCAGCTGGCCCCATTAGTTGCAGACTGGGGACCTGGGAGCTGCCTGGAATGCAGGGTAGGTAAGGTAAACCTCCCCCACAAACACACTTATACACACACACACACAGCCCTCGGCCCCCTCCCTTCAGATTAGCATCAGATGGCCAATCAGAGTGCAGGGGCTCCATTGGGCCACGGAGGGCTGACAGAATTGTTGACAATACAGATGTTTTTGAGAGAGACAGAGAAAGCAAGACAGACAGGCAGGGGAGAGAAACAGACAGACAGACAGACAGACAGACAGACAGACAGACAGACAGACAGACAGACAGACAGACAGACAGACAGACAGACAGACAGACAGACAGGGGAGGGAGGGAAACAGACAGACAGACAGACAGGGGACGGAGGGAAACAGACAGACAGAGAGACGGACAGGGGAGAGAAACAGACAGACAGACAGGGGAGAGAAACAGACAGACAGACAGACAGACAGACAGACAGGGGAGGGAGGGAAACAGACAGACAGACAGACAGACAGACAGGGGACGGAGGGAAACAGACAGACAGAGAGACGGACAGGGGAGAGAAACAGACAGACAGACAGGGGAGAGAGAGCGAGAGAGAGAAAGATGGAGAAAAGAGTGACAGAGAGAAAGATAGAATGAGACAGATGGAGAGAGAACATGAGAGACATGTACAGAGCGACCGAAAGAGATAGAGATTGGGAAGAGAGAGGGAGAGAGAGAGGGGGCGATCTGCATTAAATAGCTAGGATGGCTTTGCTCATGTGTGAAACCATGGTAATAGTATTCATTCTACCTGGTGATCAGGCCCAGCAGGACTAGTGTGTGTGTGTGTGTGTGTGTGTGTTTGTGTGTGTGTGTGTGTGTGTGTGTGTGTGTGTGTGTGTGTGTGTGTGTGTCTGTGTGTGTGTGTGTGTGTGTTTGTGTGTGTGCATGTCTGCCATGAATATTTCATGAACAGAGCCATAAAATCACATCTTTAGAATCACAGATTAATACACAAGAGACTCAAGAAGGGGCTAAGGGCTGCAAGAGAAGAGATGGATGTGTGTGTGTGCTTGTGTGTCTCTGCATGTATGGCCTTGTGTGTTCTCTTCCCTCTTTCTGTTGTGTGTGAGCGTTTTCAGCGAGTAATGTCCTCATTTGTATTTCACAGGACTGTGGAACCAAATAAACAAGGAGCACATTTACACGGGGGTCTAACCATTGCTTATCTGAGCCAATACACACACACACCTCCCAGCAGTAATACACACTTTCTGGACACAGTGAAGAGGGGTTTTGTAAGCTGCTCTAGGTTGGAAGCAGAGAGGATATGATGGAGGGAGAGAGGATGGAGGAAGATAGTATGAAAGGAAGAAGGTTGCAGGGAGGGTGGATGGAGGGAGAGAGGATGGAGGGTGGAGAAAGAGAGCATGGAAGGAGGGAAGATGGAGCTGAAATAAAGAGGTGTGTCATTTGTCTCTCATGCAGCTCTATCACTTCTGGGTTAGGCTCAAGAAAGAGGAGGACCTTGTGAGTGTATATGTGTATGTGTATGTGTGTGTGTGTGTGTGTGTGTGTGTGTGTGTGTGTGTGTGTGTGTGTGTGTGTGTGTGTGTGTGTGTGTGTGAGTGTGAGTGTGTGTGTGTGTGTGAGTGAGTGTGTGAGTTGTTGATAATGTATGAGATGCTTGTTGGCCCTCTCCTATTGACCTTGAGTTATTTGGCTTTCGCGTCCACTCTCGCTAATTACCAGGGGACACACTCCAACACACACACACACACACAGCCTCCCCCTCTCTCCCTCTAGACCCCCACCTTTGCCCTCCTAAATAAGTGAAGATTGGTAAGTGCTAGCATTCTGTGGCAAATGTAACTGTATTCATTCTGTGGCAGCTGTATATATCATCCCCTAACCTCAAACCCACCCACTCCCACATACACACACACACACTCCCATGCACACACACTCCCATGCACACACAGTCCCATGCACACACACAGACAGACAGACAGTCCGGTCATGCCAGTCAGGGTTAGCTTAAGCTGTGGTCTGCATCTTTCCTCCCGAGGGCTAACTAGGAAGGCTAGTCAGCTAGGTCACACACAGATGTGGCCTACATACGACCACTGCTACACAAATGCACACAAATACACACACAGACACACACACAAACTAGCATGAGTCATACACATTTCCAACCAATGAAAGAGTCCTTGTTGAGAAAAAACGAAGGGATATCTCATAGCTGTGGTGGAAGAGGTGAATATTAGTCATTTAAAAAATCCAGCTCAACCGTTGCTACATCCTGCTGACTTCCTAATAGGAGTAACACAGCAAACGTGACAACGACAGCAAAATCACAATCTAATGAATTAAATTAGTCAGAGAGCAGAACAAAGCAGGCTTTTCTAAATGCATGGAACTGAAATGGAGAAGTGTTAATCACCTCTGGGATCATCTCCGACAATGGGAGCTGAGCGATTCTTCACACAAGCACATTAATGCGTGTGGATACACTCGGGTACACACTCATAGCACACATACACATGTCCACACATACACACGTTTCCAGTCACACACAGAGTCCCATACAGTACATACGAATACTCAAATTAGATCCATAAATGTCAGCTACAGAGACATCTCTGCTTGTGTGTGTGCGTGCCTGTGCATTTGTGTTGCTACAGAAAAGACAGAAATCCGGTTTGGGTGTTGAGGAGATAAGGAAACAATCACAGCTCCCTGAGCCTCTCTCAGCCAACGTCACCAACCTAATCTGCCTCCCCACCACTGAAACAAAACCCTGCCTGTCAGCCCCGCCCGTAAGCCTGCTCCCAGACACAGAGAGAGAGAGAACAGAGTGAAAGAAACCGCGAGCCAACCCTTCGTTTCGATCTGATTCCCTCCTCTATCTGCTCATCCGGCGTTCCCCCGCTCTTCTGCTCTCACCTCTGCTGCAAGGTACAACTCACACACTCACACACACACTCACACACTCACACACTCACTCACACACTCACACACACACTCACATACACACTCACACACACACTCACACACACACTCACACACACACTCACACACACACTCACACACTCACACACTCACACACTCACACACTCACACACTCCCTCCTGCTCTCGGTCACATAGAGGGGCCCTCACACACACTCCCTCCTGTCCTCTGTCACATAGAGGGGCCCTCACACACACTCCCTTTTGTCCTCTGTCACATAGAGGGGCCCTCACACACACTCCCTTTTGTCCTCTGTCACATAGAGGGGCCCTCACACACACTCCCTCCTGTCCTCTGTCACATAGAGGGGCCCTCACACACACTCCCTTTTGTCCTCTGTCACATAGAGGGGCCCTCACACACACTCCCTTTTGTCCTCTGTCACATAGAGGGGCCCTCACACACACTCCCTCCTGTTCTCTGTCACATAGAGGGGCCCTCACATAAACATTGTTGTCTGTCACACACGCATACATGTGCCTACACAACCTCATCCACTAACCCCTTCTTATATTTCTCAGAATAAGAGAATGTTAAATCTACAAATCAGACAGACCAACAGACTGGTAACTGGACAGACAGTCAGGGTATGAATAGTAACGGACAGACTGGGTATGTAAACTGACAGGCTTGTAATGTAGACTGAGTAACAGACAGACTGATGTGGTTAAGATGTTCGATGTGGAGCAGAGCAGACCACAAGTAAAGACATGAGTGGAGACACAAGTTGTTGTGGGTTTTGAGATGTCATTAATCCCAGTTTGCTCTTCTCCAATCACAGTGACGTAACCACCAGATTAGGTGGATTGTCTCGCAAAATCCCATAATTTAGATTGAAATTGGGATTCCCAGATAATCTGTTGCACTGTGGCAATAGAGAGTGACAGATTAGACATGATGAGTGGATGGACGGAGACTTTTAGAAAATAGTCTGACAGTGAGACACTGAGCAAATGACTAGATAAACAGTATCAGTTGCATTCTAGCTTTTGACCCAGAACAGGCCTCACATCTGTTGAAGGCAACAACACACTGACAAACACACACACACACACACACACACAGCTGATAAGGATAGTCTTCTGAGTATTCTGACTCAGCCTCTGACAAAGATGCCTGGGTGATGTAACGGACAAGATTAGATTGTTCCGGACTGATATACTTGGTGTGTGACGCAACAGAAACATCAATCAATCGAGCCAAGGCAACACACCCCAACACAGCATGATGTAACAGAGGTTAGAGTACTGTAGAGTATGATGAACAGGAACAGTGTATCAGACCTACGGTGTTGCTGTTGTCTGTTGTTTGTGTGTGTGTGTGTGTGTGTGTGTGCGTGTGAGTGAGTGCGCGTGCGTGAGGTAAGGTTTAATAACTGAAAACTGCTGGAGCAGATACGACATAGGGAAAAGCCTCCTCCTCTCTCTCTCTCTCTTTCTCTCTCTCTCTCTCTCTCTCTGAGGATTATTTTTTCATCAGAGGACAGTCATCATGTTCTGGACCAGCACCTGAGGTCCCCAACTAACATTTTCCCCACTCCTTCCCTTTGTTCCCAGTCCACAGTCCCCTCCACATGACTAGACAACAAACAACTAGCAGCAAGGAGAAGGCAGGAGTTGGGTCTGGGGGGAGGCTGAGCTGGAGTGGTAACACTTGTGAGAGCAACAAGAACAGACAGAACAGGACAGAGAGATAAAGGAAGGAGAGAAAGGAGGAAGACGAAGGTGCAGTTCAAAAGGCCCGGGCTTTCATTGAGACTGTAATTGAGCTTGAAATTTGCCCCCATATCCTCGGTTAACAGCAACAAGAAAGAAAGAAAACCCTCCCTCACTCCTTTCTTTCTCTCCATCTCTCTCTGTAATCGGGGTCTGGTCTTCCCAGGAGGAGATGAAAGCAGCATCGGGCCGGCCCAGACCCAGGTTATGAATATTTAAGTCCCGCTCTTGTTTATACTGGGGTCTTTGAAGACTTCCACCCTCATCCCACCCTCATCCCTCCCTCCCTCCGCCTCCTCCTCCACCCCATCCAATCATCTGTTTGTTATTACCCGCACACACAGTCATTTCTCTCTCATTCCTCCATTCGTGTCCTCCCTCTGCTGAGCCGGTCTCTGGTGACATATTAAACCCAGGTGGCCTCCAGTGTGGTCTGGCCGGAGGGCAAGGGGGTGAGGGGGGCAAAGGGGAGGCGGAGCCAGGGCGTAGTGGCGCCCGCCACGCACACGCCTCAGGTGTGGAGCGGATATTGGATATAAAAGAGTTTAATATGTGGCTTCAAATGAAGCGGCGGCGCCAAAGGGTGCAGATGGCACATTGTAGTCAATGGCAGCGAGAACCGCAAAGAGATAGTGGCGAGTAGTGACCATGGCGACACGCCGTTCAGGGTTGGGGACATTGTCTGGTGGACGGGCTTGTTCCTTTGGGGACTCTAAAAATGACTTAAAAAATGTCCAGAAAAATAGAACCTTGTGAGCCTCTATTTATCTATCTCCGGCATGCAGAACTGGGCCAAAACTCTAAACAAGATAAATAGAACAGTCGTTTAGAAGCAGTGAGGCGAGGTTGGAGGGTTTAAAAGAGTATTATTCTAGGTTAGTCTTGGACATTGACAGCTGCTGTGTGTAGTGTTACGGATAGCAATGCAATGGTGTGGTCCTGTCAGTTGTAGAATGCAAGGGGATGCTAATCTGCCTCTTTCGTTTTTCTCTCTTTCTCACACAGTACATGCGTATGTGTTTAGATGTGTGTTTGCTGTATAAACGGATACTGTAGAAGCAAGTGTGTATTTGTGTGTGCTGTGTGTGTATTTGGTGTGTGTTGTTTGTGTGTGTCCAGGCACAGGGCCCACTCCCTTAGAGCTGTCTCCCAAAGAGAGCTTCTTATTGAGGTTGAGAGCCTACACACACATACACACACACCAGCAAGCACATACACAAACACACAAACCCACACACAGACACACAGTTCTCACATGCTCCAGCCCAATCGGACACAGTTCCTCAGGGTGCAGGATGAAAAGAATATTTGAACACAGTGCTGTCTGAACGATCACTTATGCATATTTCATGCAGCTAAGCCTCACTCTGGTATATCATAAAACAAATTAATCGGACATTAACTCAAACATGAATCGATTTGGAAACTATATATCTATATTATTCCTCCATCTCTCTAGTCTCTCTCGCTCCCTACATTTGAACTGTGTGTGTACTCTAACTCTCTCCTTCCTTCTCTCCTGTCACCCTCTCACTTTGAGGACACAGTCAGCTCAGCTGTATCCCCAGTTTCTCCTTGAATACTTGTGTCTTGTACTGGTACTTTAAGAGTGTGTATCTAAATGTGGGAATGTGTGTTTGAGAGGTGTGTGTGTGTGTGTGCTGTGAGTGACTTCCTGTGGGTGACTCCCTCTATCTGGGCCTGTCAGAAGGAGAGAGGCAGAGAGGGAATGAGCGAGAGGAGTGCATCCACCTGGGTATTGAACAGAGCAGAAGAGGTAAAGAGTTTTGCTGCAGGGCAGCAGCAAAGTCCCTGTGAACGTCAGAGGACTTTACAGGGTCTGTCTGCTGTCTCTAGCAATACAAGCCTGTACTGCAGGCCTGACACAACTGGGCTTGCTTCACACACACACACACGCACACACACACACACACACACACTAGGGTACATATAAACCAAATACTTGCCAAAACACATACATGCACATCACATGCACATGTGTATAGTATACACACACCAAATACTAAACAACCCAATGTATACATGTTCTGCTTGTCCATACCTTATTTACAAAAAACATTATGATGCAGTCACTAGCTGTACTGTAGGTGAATCGAGCCTGGCTCAATTCTCTCTCTTTCCCTGTCTCTCACCTTTTCTTCTCCCTTCCTCTCTCTCTCCCCTCTCTCTCCCCCTCTCTCTCTCCCTCCCTCCCTCTCTCCCTCTCTCCCTCCCTCTCTCCCTCTCTCTCCTTCTCTTAGTCAAGTAACAGGGTGATGGTAAACAAACAGTAAACTGACTTCCATTTTATTTTCCCCATCTCCCCCTCCTGTGTCCATCCTAGCCAGCTATGACAGCTCTCAGGTAGTTCTCTGTTCCTATCAACTCCCCTCCCAGACGGCTTATCGTCCATCAATGTTCAGACTCTAACACAGGCTTTTGCCAACAGGGTACTCTTGTTGCCAAGGCACTTATCACAGGCTGTGGAGGCCAGTAGTTGTGTGTGTATATGTGTGTGTCCGCAAAGCCCAGAGAAGAGGTTCGATAAATTAGGACAGGTGATGATAAACAATGTGTACATGAGTCTCTCTGAGGAAAGAGAGGGAGGAAGAGAGAGAGAGAGAGAGAGAGAGGGGGGGGGAGAGAGAGGGAGGGAGGGAGAGAGGAGAGAGAGAGAGAGAGAGAGAGAGAGAGAGAGAGAGAGAGAGGATGAGAGGGAGGGAGCTTGAGCAAGAAAAGAGAGATAGCCGATGTTGCATCGACTTACCATACATCAACGTTCATCTTTTCCCCGACACCGTCCCCTTCACTCCTCCTCCCTCCCTCCATCACCCGAACACCTCTCCCAGTCACTGATCTCTCCCGTCGCCGCCGTCCCTTCACCTACCCATGATGCATCACGTGCTATGATGCAGTGCATGAATGGTGCAGATGGCCACGGCGTACAGACCTGGCCCTGGGAGCTGACACCACAGCTTCCTGCCCGGAAACAGAGAAAAATGGAATTGTCAGTTTATGATAAAGACATGTACTGGTGCCATTAGTAACGTAATTCTAGTTGAGAAACTAAAGAAAGCTACAGACATGAAAATGGAGGGGTTCCATGTTTGCTTGTTGTATTTCTCAGGCAATAGGAACATATGTCACAAGTTATTTGAGGCTAACCGTCAAACCAGTTGGTGGGATGTGGAATCAGCAGGAGAGAAAGAGGCAGGGAGGGAGGGTGAGAGGGAGGGAGACTGGCTGAAGGGTATTTAGAGGGTGTACAGGGAAGTGTGGGGTGGGCAGGAGAATAAGATGTGATATTGTTAATGTTACAGTAAATTAATATTCGTGTGAGGTCACCTATAACAGGGGAGCAGGCGAGCCGTGAGAGACATGCTAATGGAACCTGTCACTGAGATGGGAGGGGGGAGAGTGAGGAGGGGGGGGAGGGAGGAGAGAAAGTGGGGAGAGAAGGGGAAAGGGAGAAGGGGATGGAGGGAAGTGAAGGGAAAGGAGAGGGGTGGGCGGGGGGGGAGGGAGGGAGGGAGGGAAGAGAGGGAGAGAGGGAGAGAGGGAGGGAGAGATGAAGAGGGAAGCAGAATAGAGATAAAGGAGGAGGGGGCCAGTGTGAGGAGGGGGAGTAGGTAGCATTGCAGAATTAATCTACAAATTAGAATGAATAATTAATGTGTGGGATCTCAGGGGGATGGGAAGGATCTGGAAGAGGGAGGGAGGGAGGGAGGGAGGGAGGGAGGGAGGGAGGGAGGGAGGGAGGGAGGGAGGGAGGGAGGGAGGGAGGGAGGGAGGGAGGGAGGGAGGGAGGGAGGGAGGGAGGGAGGGAGGGAGGGAGGGAGGGAGGGAGGGAGGGAGGGAGGGAGGGAGGGAGGGAGGGAGGGAGGGAGGGAGGGAGGGAGAGGGAGGGAGAGGGAGGGAGAGGGAGGGAGAGGAGGAGGAGATGGGGGGGGGTTATGATGTACACTACCACCGTGAGCTCTCAACAGCCCTCGTGACACTAATGGATACTTGTGGACGCACACACAGAGAGACATCACACACACACACACACCTCTGGTGTCCTCTGGCCTGGATCTATGGCATTTATTCCCGTGTGTGAAAAAAGGGATGATACGGACGACAGTAAGGATGAGAGGATCTGTCCATCTGGAGGAACAGCTCCCACATTGATTATGCTCAAAGTCTTCTCATGTCCCTGGTCACCAATAGGAACACAGGATAGAGGGATCACACATACAAACACACACAGCCCAACACAGACACACACACACACACATGACAACAGAATAGGACATGAAATGCTGCAGTAACTATATGGTATAATATAACGTGTTTGAGATTCTAATGTTCTCCTCTCATAAAAAACTATTTCCAGAGACTACTAAGATGACAATGGGCCAATTACAGACTAATCATACTAGATAACTGGCTCAATATATATTCCTCTGGTCCAATTTCACTTGAATTGTTCCAATTAGATTCAATTAGATGGAGCCGGTCCAAAGAGATCTGGAGACCGGAGGTTCCAATCATATGCACTGGACACACACACTGCACTGACACACACACACACGCGCACACACACATACACTCAGGTATTGTACATTTTCTTTGTCTCACACATATACACACACTTTCCCAGTGTTCTTTTCACACATCACGCACCTGTCTTTCTCTAAATCTACATTTATACCTCACCACATTTTCAACCTCTATGGGAGCCTCTCACTTGTTCTCTTTATTACCTATTGATTTATATACATTCAATTGGACTTTCCAATATCTATTCATTTTATATTGCTCACTTCACTTTCTCTCCCTTTTCCCTACTTCCTCTCTCTCTCTTTTTAGGGTCGCTGTGTTCCTCCACCCAACAGGAAGTGTTTCCATGGTTTCCCGTCCGCCATTTCCTCCCGACACACAGTAACAACAGGCTGTTGCCAACGGTGATGAACGGGGCCTCATTAGGTGTCTCTGATAGCTCTCCTCTGCCTTTTTAATTTCCCTTCTTCAATTAGCCCTGTCCACGTCCTCCCCTCTCTCTCTCCCCTGCAGGCTAGCACACACACCAACCTTCACAACAACACTACAGACACATCATCCTGGCAAGTTTTCCAACCAGAAAAGAGATGGAGGGAGAGAGACAGAGGGAGATAAAGAGAGCGAGAGGGGGATGAGTGGGGGGGAAAAGAAAGAAATTGAAAGAAAAGAGAATGAGAGGAGAGTGAAGACAGAGCGGGTACTGACCACATACCAAGTCTTTATGGGAACAGTTTAGCCGAATGTGAGACATGGAGGAGAGACAGCATGCTGATGTCACAGCTCTCAGGATACCTTGCTAGTTGTCTCTCCTCCTACTCTCGCTCTCGCTTTGTCTGCCTGCAGCTGTCGGAACCCAGCGTCTTCTGTCACCTTCTGCTCCTTCTCTCTCTCCCACATCTCAGGCCTGTCTTTTCTGTCACCTTCTGCTCCTTCTCTCTCTCCCACATCTCAGGCCTGTCTTTTGAGCTTTCAGCCAATCAAGGTGGTCTGCAAGCAGGGTTTTGCACTCATGATGAACAATCTGTCTTTGCGCAAGTATGCACATACGCACACACACACGTAGTGTGGTCAGGATTAAGAGAGCCAGTACAGAGGACACTTTATATAGAAGGACCTAGGAAAGGTGACGTGAGGTCACTCCACTTTTACACAAAAACCCCTCATGCAGACTCAGCGCTAACTGCCATTAACATGACTCAGCATCTTCAATCAGGTTTTTCTTCAGTAGTTTTCTTTGCAGCGGAGCTAAACTCAAATGAGGATAAACACCTTTTCCGCCTCATGAATATGCCTGAGAATTAGATTTCTGCAAAACGTTTTGTGTCGGCTTGTGAAAGCTATTCATTATAAACAAATGTACAATTATGAAAAGGATACTATCTTTCCTTGCTGGAAAATTCCTCTAGCTCACACATACACTCTCACACACACACACTCAAACAAACTCACACTTTTTTTTTCTCTCTCTCAATTCTTCATGCAAACACTTTCACTCACACACACAAACACACACTGTCTCTCTCTCTCTCTCACACACACACACACACACACACATACAGACATGAACAGAACGCGCACAGCTAGACCCCCAGTGTGCATGGGGAGCCAGCATTGTATAAAGTTTATCTCTTACTCCCACACACACTGACAATAGAGAGATTAAGCATCTCTCGCTGTCTTTCGCTGCTTTTTCACACTATTTATGATAATGATTTCACAGGCACTCTTCCCTCTGTCTCTTTGTGCTCTCACCCCGTCTCCCTGCCTCCGCCCCCATCCTCCAATCCTCCCTAGCAGGTAGCTGCTTCTGTGTGGGAGCAGAAGAGCCGGGGGGTTTGGGAGGGCGGGGTCGAGGGCGTAGGAGGAGCAGGGGGGAGGGGAGGGAGGATCGATGTGTCGTGTGTCGATACTGACGGCTGCTGCCTCAATCTTCTGACACCGGAGCTGGCTCACAAGATCACACACGTACACACACGTACACACGCACACCAACACCGTAGACACACACGAAGACGCACTCATGGAGAGGACGACTCCAGCGTTCATCCTCCTCTCTCCTTCGCAGCCTTTGGAGGCATTTGGCTTCAGAGATAATTGAACACACAAGCAAACACACACACACACACTTATTCTGCCTGTCTAATGAAATTGTTCATGTCCTCTCCTCTAGCTTGGCTAGGGCCAAGCTGTTTAGGCACGTGTTATTGAACCTTTTCAGAATTAAAGTCACACACACACACACAATCGCACACATACACACAGCTTAATGAGATTCTGGAGTATGTCCACAGGATGAACAGCCTGGAAAAAGAGAATGCTCCCTCTCTCTCTCTCTCTCTCTCTCACACACACACACACATACACACACACACCAACTTCCTTCGGTGTCACTCATACGTTCACAAACACAATACATGGCTATAGCTGCACACACAAACACACGGTACACATGAAGAAGTACAGTGAGCCAGGCGAGAGGGCGGGAGGCGCGGAGGAGGTGAGGGAGGATGAGAAACGTGGGGGAAAGGTTGACAGCTCGTCCCTCTCTCCTCACTCTTTTTCCTGAACACTGTCACCAGCCCCCCTGTCACATCACTGACAGGATGGCATGCCATGTGTACATGAATAGACACACACGCACACACAAATGCCTGTAAACACATGCACACATGATGTAGACACATGCACATATTCAAGACGTTTACACACATACAGACAGACAAAATATGCATGTACACCAGGAAAACATGCACATACCAAATCCACGCACACACACACACACGTACACATCTGAATCACTCTGACATGTTGCATAGAATCAACTCAATCAGAAATGGCTTTTCCTCTGTCCTACATCATCGAGTCGGCCAACACGCCAGTTCTCATGGTGAGAGCTTCGCGCCTCTGGGCCAATAGCTGCGTCCGTGCCACGGACGAATCACGTGGCCCGGCGCCCCCGCCGCTCCCTTGTCAGCATCATCGTCTCCGCGATGATAGAACCCACCAATCCGACAAATGAACTCTGATTTTTCCAATGTGCTCTCCCTCACCCCCCCCCGAAGCCCTCCCCCCGGGCTGGGAGCCAGCTAGCTCAGCCCCTCCGTCCGCCTACTCTAATATTCCATTCTCTTCTCTCCGACCTGTCTCCGCTTCATCGGCTGAGACTCATCTCTCTTTTCTCCTTTCATTTCACCGCCCCTCCTGTCCTCCACCGCTCCTCTCATCCACTCTTGGTCTCGCTGTGAGCGGTAATGTGACCTTTATGGGCTGTCAGTAAGCGCCGCGCCAAGTCAGTCATCCTATGTCATTACCGAGACGACTTGATCAGGCGCTGTCGCCATGACGCTGGGGACCGACACCAGCCTCACACACGCATGCTTCTGAAATGAGAGAGAAAGAGAGAGAGAGGCGGCGAGGGAGGGAAAGGGAGACAAGTCCTCTTTTAGCTCCTCAACCTTCTCAGCAGTCAGAGAGACAGAATGAAAGAGAGACCGATACACAAGAAGAAGGGAGAGGGAGAGGGAGAGAGAGAGTTAGAGAGAGATAAAGAGAGAGAGAGTCCTCCCTAATTCCAGCTCAGCGGTGTTCCCTTTGAGGGTACAACCCTCTGTGGCACATCATCTTCCTCACTCTCTCTCTCTCTCATGCACACACACACCTTTATTTCATCTTTCCTTTTCCTTGCATGTTGTTAACCCCCCTCTCTCCCCCACCCCCAAAATGTCCACCCTCCTGCCATAATCCTACATTGAGCTGTTGGAGGGAGAGAAAGATAGAAGAGAGGAGACATGGGTCTCAGGCAGAGAGAAGAGAGAGAAGACACATGCAGTGATTATCTTTGGAAGATGATGATGATTATGGTCACTTCCAAGACTGCATCCTCATGCAGAGTTCTCACATCTCAGCATCGTTGCTGTGTGTGTGTGTGAGTGTGAGTGTGTGTGTGTGTTGTTGTGCCTTTTAATAACTCTGCATGGATAGCTTTGCTTTTCATGTGGAGATCATTGAAAACTGCACTGATAGAAACCAGCACTTTTAGATCTTTTCCACAAACATCCAACCGTCTCTTTCAATCACACACAAACATTCCCATCCCATCCTCCATCAAATACACCACACAAGCTCTGGCCCGGGCTTGAAACAGAATATTCAACATGGCTGCCACAAAGTCTCAGTTCCACAACGTGACATCTCAATCAGCCGGCCCAGAAAGGCCTTTGTGCATACAAAGAAATCCTACACGCATGTGGATACACACAGACATACCAAGATGCACACAGACGGGTACAAAGTCTAGAAACAACAGAGAGAATGGAGAAGTGGCCGTAACCGTAACACCTCTCTCTGTCTCCCGGCTGTTACAGGGTGATCGTCAAGCACACGCACACTAACTGGGGTGGACTTCAAAGCACCATGTCTCCTCTGCGTTCCCTTCTCTCCACTTCCCTCCCCTCTCATCGTCTCCTTCCCTATCCTTTGCCCTCCTCTTATCTCCTCTCCTGCTCTCTTGGTCCCCTGTACCCTAGTCTCCTCACCTCTCTTCTCCTCTCTCCCCCCTGCTGTGGAAGATAAGCCTGTCGATCGTCTGTTTGGTCTGTGGTTGTCCTGAGCTCTGGTCTCCTGTAAAGACATCACATGGGGAGAGTTGTTAAATCCACATGTGTGGATCCAGGCTGATTAAGCTGACATGGCTCAGTGACATTGCCAAAAACTTCCCTGGAGCATTATTACAGTGAGAACAGTGTCTAAAAGGACAGGTTTAGAAGATTGTTGTATTTATCGTTAAAAAATTCCAATGTACCTACATATGTATGTAATGTTGCAAATGTCAAAAAAGGCCAGAAACTTGAAACATAAAATACATAAGCTTCAAACACACCGCAATAATTTATGTATCATATCCTACAACACATATGGTGAAAACATCTGAATTTCCCCCTTTCTCTCTCACGATTTCTCTCTCACACTCACAGGGTTCATATAGTGGGGGTGAGGCCAAAGATGAGGACTCAAAGCAAGAGGCCATACTGGGCAACGGAACAGATGGTGCTTGCTTGCTTGCTTGCATGCGTGTGTGCTGGCATGCTTTCATATGTGTATGTGAGTGATGTGATGTGGGGTGATGATGCTTCTTCCCTGATTCTCTCCCTCCCTCACTTCCTCCTCTCCTCTTCTTCTCTCCTTCTCTGACATAACATGCAGCAGCCTCAGCCTGCTCATCCTCTCACAGCTCTTATCACCACTGCAGTGCTGACCCAGTACCCCTCTCCTCCCTTCCTTCCTCCCTCTCTCGCTCTATCTCTTTATCACATTACCAGTCTCTCCGCAACCTACCTGGGTCCCGATGGAGTTGGGGAGCCGGAAGGGATGAAAGGGAGGGGGGGTGTAATTAGAGGTAGAGAGGGGGGAGAGAGAGAGAGAGAGAGAGAGAGAGAGAGAGAGAGAGAGAGAGAGGAGAGAGAGAGAGAGAGAGAGAGAGTGGAGGAGGAAGTGAAGGGAGGGGAGAGGTTTAGGGTCAGTACATCATATCCTCACAGCATCTCTTTTTCCAGCAGTCGGGTCTCCTGGGACTGCCTGGAGTTAATGGGTTGAGTTTTAATTAATTTTGCTGTGTCAGGGGAGAGAGAAATAGAGGGATGGAGAAAGAAGGAAAGAGAGCGAGTGAGAGAGAGAGAGACGGGTGGAATATTTCAGAAGAGAGTGCAGAGGGGCTGGGGGTAGGGGGTGGTTGGCTGGGGGGGTGCAGTTTTCCTTAGTGAATGATGAGAACTTATTGTAACCCGGACCAGACCGGACCGGACCTGCTACAGATCCCTTGCCAATCCTAGGCTGACTGGACACCACCCTGGCCTCTTGGCCCACATTGCCAGTCTGTACAAGCCTTAATATGTGTTGGTATTCATTTCAGGACCTCATAACATCCACATTTAATGACAGAGACACATTAACAGACAGGACAGACACACGCTGCTGGAACACGGCTCTCGTTCATCCACACACATTTCCATCCATTGTATTAGACATGCAACTGAACACATTACTTGCATTTCTTACTTGTAACAGTGTCATGATGTTTTGTTGCTGTTTTGTAAAAGGTTTGATTTACTGTTGACTAATACTTCATGGTGTTGAGTTGTGATTAAGTGTTATACCCAGTACTTTGGCCTACAGCCTGTATCAGTGGAGACAGCTGCCAGACAGCCTGACGACATCAATGTATAATTCATAAGTTTTTGTGTCTTCTCAAACAGTTGCACAGCTACGGAAAATATTGACCTTCCAGAAGTGAGCTTGTCTTTCTAATTGGTTGGTGATATCTTAGTCGTAGTTAAACATGTGAGGAAAGTACGAATAAATTACGTTTTAATTAGGAACACTGTGTTCTAATTTATCTAATTTATCCCTATAACTTTGCTATCGTTTGCTTTTTATAGACGGGGAACAAAGAGAGGGCGTGATGTGGCAATAACCTCTATGCTGACGAGGCCACTCTGAGACTGGAGGCCACTTTGAGACTGGAGGCCACTCTGAGGCTGGAGGCCACTCTGAGGCTGGAGGCCACTCTGAGGCTGGAGGCCACTATGGGGCTGGGCCAGAAGTCACTTTTGACGTGATACACGGGATCTGGTGTTAACTGTTGTCCCATTCAGTGCTCACTCTGTGCGGAGTATCTGCCTTGAGAGAGGATATTTAAGAGTTGGAGTAGGTAGGTAGGCTTTTTGGTAACACGATCAGATGACCCAACTCCTCCCTGCCTGGCCCCCTGCATGTAGCAGTGGTACCCAGGGGTGACATCGACTAACAACAGATCCACATATTCCATAGACATCCAGACCAACACACCTGCAGTAAAAGCCTTTCCTTGTGGCCCAAGGCAGCTGCATCTTTACCCGTCATCGTGGTAAACATTTCAGAATCATTACCTGCACTTTATGTTTATGGATACATTATGTATGACCATTTAGAACCAAGGAATTAAGTTATCACAAATGTATGGTAATTCATGCATTTATTCATTTTAATTTGTGAGTTAATTCCTGTTCATTGATGTACACTTATTTAAAAAATGTTACCTCCACGAGTAAAACCCTGCTGCTTTTAGTTTAGGACTGACTCCCAACTCCCCGAACGGACATTAAACTACCAGTCTCAAACACCAGCCTATTTCATCTACCCAACGACCCATCTATCTACCCCAACCAATAAGAGGTTACTCTAAGTAGGTCAAACTACGTGAATATTGATTACCGTCCGTGAGGTGCATTTGATTTGTTTTAATTTCCCTATTTAGGAATGCACAGAACTGATCAGAGCTTCAAAAATGCAATTAAGTGTGCACTTTTATGTTAATGATGACTGCAAACATTGTTATTCAAAAAGTATCACAGAAAATTGGTTTGCGTCCCCGGAGTGCATCTCCAGTTAATGTCTGTGTCATTCATCTATTAAAAACATGCCTCCACTGGACTCAGATACACAACCAACATAGCAATACTGTTGTGTGTGTGTGTGTGTGTGTGTGGTGTGTGTGTGTGTGTGTGTGTGTGTGTGTGTGTGTGTGTGTGTGTGTGTGTGGTGTGTGTGTGTGTGTGTGTGTGTGTGTGTGTGTGTGTGTGTGTGTGTGTGTGTGTGTGTGATGGTGGGGATGGGTGGGGTGGGTACCCACCTTCTTCTGCAATCTCAAGCATTTCTCTTTTTCCCCTCTCCTTTCTAAATCGTTCTCTTTTTCTCCCCCACCCTTGCTGCACCCCTCCTCCACCCCTCCTCCACTCTTTCTCACTGGTTGGACAGGTGTAGATAATGAGAAAAATCATTCCTCCCACGCTCTCCCTCCTACCCACACACAATCTACACACCAAGCCTCTCACAACACTGTGTAGGCATGCACACAACTACCCGGGAAGATACAATTAAATGGTTAGAATCCCTGATTTCCACACACTTTTAGTCACACTCCTCATCCTCACTAACTGTTGATATCCTGTACACACAAAGAAGACAACACCATCTGTGGGGAGCGTCTTCATCCATCCCTCTTCCAAGTCCAACAGATGCAACAACAGAACATGAGACTCAGTACTCCCAGAGAAATGCGAGTGACACATGTTTTTACTTTTGAGTGCTCTGAGAAACAGGCTTGTCTGGCAGCATTAGGAGGCCCTCTCTCTCTCTTGTCGTTCTCCTTCCCTGGTGTGAAGTTCAACCCACATTTACTCTGGCAAGTTGCCAGTAATGGGTAGAGCACACAGCTGGGCAGACAGGGGTTTTTCTTAGTTCCACCAGATCAGCTGGTTCACGAGCAGATTTCGGTACAATTATAAACATCAAGGAACTCTTCTCCACAGCACCCTAACCACCTGCACAGTACAGGCCACAGCATTCTCACAGTCCGGCAATTAAGGAACGAGTTGGAGACACGAGTTGGAAACACGAGTCCAACGCCGGTCTTCCCTGGCACACCTGGCTCGTTAGGAAACAGGGATTAGGCCTAATTAGTGTCTTATTAGTGCCTGCATCGGAGCCCCGCCCTCCACAGGTGCTGACTCCAAACAGACTCATTAGTCCCCGTGGCTCAGCAGGGCGGGCGGATAGATCAAACACACCCTAATTGACAGAAGCTTAACTTGATAAAAGCTGATAACATAACTGGAGGGGTTGGCTGTTATATATCACAAGACTGGAAAAGTTGGAGAGTATCTTATATAGACTTCCAGTCAAAGACAATAATGTACAATAATTGGGGAGTATCTATCGATCAGTATGTTTGAAGGCCTACGGGAGACATAGAATGGGAGAGACTCAGAGAGGGAGAGAGGGAGTTGGAGGTGGTGGGAGGACAAGATAGATTAAGAAAGAGTGGGAGGGAAGAAAGGGTGGAGAGAGAGAGAGAGAGAGAGAGAGAGAGGGGGGGGGGATGTGGGGAGAAGAGAGACAGGGCAGTACCGCAGACAGCAGTACAGTACTCTATTTGGGTTTTATGGTCCATCATAAAGGCATAATGGTTCTCAGCAGGCCCGGCTGTTTGGACTGTCTGGTGTCTGGCGAGAGTTAACCCTATTCATGTCTCTGTCTACAGCCACACACACATACACACACACATACACACACATATACACACACACATCCTGCCAGGAACCTGACCTGCTCCCGGACTCTATAAACGTCTAATTATAATGGTTGTCCCTTAGTTACCGGACCGTAAGAGAAGGGCAAAGTCTACTTCCTGGAAAATGTCTTAAATTTCCAGCAACTACACAACTCCAGCAACATTATGCTTATTTCCATCTCTGCCTCACCTTTCCTTGGATATAATTCCTAAAGTTGAGAAATTCTACATCTGTACATAATTCACACAATACTCTCACAAGCACACAAGCACACACAAACAATGGCGCATGTTGGTGCACGTTCTGTGTGTATTTAACTCCCCTCACACCTGTATGTGTAGTGTATGTTGCAACATTACAGTTCTCTATATAGGTGGATCAAGACAATATTTGACCCCCTGGCCTTCTTCAAAAGTCACGGCTATTCTGCTCATTCCACCAGCCCTGACCTTGACACACACACACACACATACACACACACACACACACACAGATGCATACATATACACACAAAGGCTCAGAGGAGAACACACACAGACGCGTGTGGCTGGTGGGCGATCTTAATTAGAGCATGAGATCCCCCCACAAATCAGCTGGACAACCTTGAGATGAAGCAGGGACTTGTGCAGGTGCAGGCTGCCCCCAGAGTGATTCGACTGTCGGGGTGAAGGCCGGGCAGCATCTACTCCTCCCCCCCCCCACAGCATTATCCTGTTCTGATCCCTCACCCCTGCCTCCATCTCTCATCCCTAGCCTCACTTGACCTCCTGATTGAAATGGGAGTTGGAGAAAGAGACGGACAGACAGAGACAGAGAGAGAGAAAGGGAAAATAGAGAAAAAAAGAAACAGAAAATTGGTATTGAGAAATAGGAGGTGGGGGTGTTGCGGGGAGTGAGGGCATAAAAAAAAAGATATAACGAATAAATGACGGGGAGGATGAAGCAGGGGAAGGGGAGAGAGAGAGAGAGAGAGAGAGAGAGAGAGAGAGAGAGATAGAGAGAGAGAGAGAGGGGGGGGATAAGAGAGACAGGGCAGTACCGCAGACAGTGTAAAGAGTTGGAAGGTAAAAACGCAAGCGCTGAGCTTGGACCAGTGTTCTCCTGCAACAGACAATTTTTCTCTCCGAAACTCATCTAAGTGGTGCAGAGCCGCAGTGAACACCATGAGAGTTGTACAAGACTACTGAGACCAGGCCCAGAACCCCAGTCTGGCCTGGCCCAATCAGAACCAGCTCCAAACACCTCCACAAAAGTACAAGTCTTTTCCTCTCCTCTTCCCATCCTCCCTTTGCACTTTTCTACCCAATCAATTTCCATCTCCATATCACTCCCCCTCTCAATATCACTCTGCACCGAGCCCGGCATATTGAGATTGATTTTGAAAAGAGATCAGAGATGAAATTGGAATTGAACGACATTTTGGACTCAGAGGACAGAGTATGAGGGGTGCAGGGTAAGACAGGAGAGAGGAGGGAGTGGAGTGGGGAGGGAAATCAATGAAGATGTAGGGAAAGTGTCCCACTTATGAGATTAATTAACACATTAACAAATTAACTGATTGACGACAGGTTTGGGAAGGAGAAAGGGATAGGAGACGAGACGAGAGAGAGATCAAGGCTGAGGGAAGTTTCAGGGTGTTCTTTGTTATGTGTGTGATGACCGTCCGCCTGTCTCAAGGGTGTGGGAAATGCAGGTGACAAAAAAGAAAGAGAGAGAGAGAGAGAGAGAGAGAGAGAAGGGAGGGAAGGAATAGCTTAGTGGTTAGACTGCAGATCAAGAGGTCAAAGGTTCCAATCCCCCTGTGCTCTATGTCCCTTTGGATAAACGCTTCTGCCAAATGAATCATGTTTTATGAGAGAGATGGGGGGGGGGAGATAAAGGTGTGTTTGAAGAAGGTCAGTTCAGGTGATAGCAGATGTCCTCTGAGGTCGATGTAGCTGGTGCAGTGTGTGGTGGGTTTGTGGCTTGTGCTGTGTGTGAGAATTCATGTTGAATGCTGTGTGTGTGTTGGTGGGGAGGGGTGGGGATTGATTTCTGCCAGATTTATACCTTAATCTTCTCTTAAGCTGACCTCCATGCCTACTTCTCCTCCCTAAAAAACAAGTTGGAGGCCACCACACACACACACAAACACACACACACAAACACACACCAACACACACACACCTAGACAGGCAAACCTGGGCACGTGTACAACCCACATGAAGGTTAGGGGAAGAAGCGAATGATAGCAAAATGGATAAGACAAAAAAGAGGGGAGGGAAGGAGGAGAAGCGGGAAGGAGGGAGGGACGACAGCTGCAGCGGGGGAAGGAAAGAACGAGATAGACAAAGAAAAAGAGAGACAGAGGGAGATAGAGAGATGGACAGAGGGAGATAGGGAGATGGACAGAGGGAGATAGAGAAGAGATAATGGATGGGACTCATGGAGGGCGAAGTGAGCCAGGGAGAGAGAGGGAGAGCGGAGAGAGGGAACAGATAAAGAGGGGAAGGAGGATGGACTGATGAAGACATGAAAGAGACAGGCGGGAGATTGGTATTCCTCTCACGTTGCCGCACTGTTTGACTTTAGGAGAGGAAGCAGATGTGGATTCCCACGCACCGGAGCTCAGGGTGGAGAACTATATGGAACCAGGCCGCTATTCCGCTACATTAACTAGCTCATGTCCTGGGACACACACACACACACACTTGGATAACAGACACTTCACCATGGGTGGCTAACACAGCAAGACATCATTACAGCAGGTAGGATCACTAGCTACATAGCACACTGCACCATGTGTAGCAGAGATGCATAGAGACAACCAATAGAGCAGAGATACAGCATCATAGAAATGCAACATCCTAGAGATGTAACATCCTTAGAAATACATTGTAGAGACACCACACTCATATAAACCCTAGAGATACAATATTCCGGAGGTACACCTGATGTCCATGAAATGGACAGTAAAGTTTTTTGAATATTGTTTCCAGCTATGCAAGCAGGAAGACCATGCTGTCCAGCAGCCAGCTACCTGGCTGATACTGCTACAGCCTGAACCCACCTCAACACCAGCCTGCTGACTCACCAACATCTGCTCTCTCTTCAGGAGGGATGGGAGGACTTTCTTTCTCTCTCTCTTTCTCTCTCTCTGATTCTCACTCTCTCACCACAGTCCTCGTCCTCCTCCCCCCCACTTGTCCCTTATTCCTCCACTTTAAAAAAGTTAGCTGTGTGTGTGTGTGTGTGTGTGTGTGTGTAGCCTGGGTCCCCTACCCAAACACAGCCATATGGCTAGACAACATGGTGATACACACACCCAGGGGGGCCCAGCTTACAGGCCCCTCTACTGGCAAACCTGGTGTGATGCTCTACTTCTCCTTCCATCATACACACACAAACACTTTACGCATACTGCAGTAAGCGTGGAGAAAGAGCGAGCGAGAGAGAGAGAAATATTGCAGTAATGGGGGGAGAAAGAGAGAGAGAAAGAGAGAGAGAAATATTACAGTAAGAAAAGGAGAGAGATATACGGACAGAAAAAGTGAGGGAGAGAAAGGGAGAGGAGACAGAGAGAAACATTGCAGTGAGAGAAAGTAAGAGGAAAAAGTGAGAGAGGAAAAAGGAGAGGAAGAGAGAGAAAGATTGCAGTAAGGGTTTGAGAGAGGGGGAAGGACAGAGAGGGTGAACTCTCTCCCGGCTTACAGATATTGAATGACACACAGCTCGGCTCTCCCCAGAAGTGCCTTAATGTTGATGTTCAGTGGAACTGTCAGCCACAAACACTCCCTCTGCAGCAGATAACACACACTCGCACACACGCTCGCACACATGCACACACACACACATATACATACATGCAAGCACATATCCAAGCACACGCATAAATGGCAGGTGAATGCACACACACGCATTAATACACATGCAAGCACACAGACACATGTGTATAATGTCGTGTACACACACTCACACCCATTGGACCACACAGAGGAGCGCGTACACTCTCATGCACGTAAACACATGCACGTAAAAGAGAGAGAGAGCTGATTTCACAAGTGTGAAGGGTTTTCTTACCACTCTGGAAAACAACAGTAAACACGCTCAGCTGCTGTGTGTGATGCATACGTGTGTGTGCTTGTGTGTGTCTGTGTGTTTGTGTGTGTGTGTGTGTGGGGATGGGGGGGGAGGTTGAGGGAACCAAACCGTTTTCATGCTCAGCAGAAGAGCACATTACTCCCACAGTGATTGGGAAGAAGAGGACATTAGTGAGAGAAAACAAGCCCTCCACGGTTCCCTCCATTCCCTTGCCCTCGCTCGCTCCCTCTCTTTCCCGCTCTTCCCTCCTTTTCCTTGAAACCAAGGCAAAGACACGCCGCTCCCCCCCTCCCCCCCTTCCCAACATCTACCTCCCGAGAACCAATTTACTGTCTCTGCATGCCCCGTCCGTAAACACACATACTCACGCACACACACATACACACATACTCACACACACACAGTCCGCCTGTATCCCCAAGCTCACATATCATCTGGGAGCAACTGTTTATTCCCATTAACAGGATCATTCTCTCTCTCTCTCTCTCTCTCTGTCATACACACACATACTATGACACACACATACAAAGACACATGGAAACACACATAACAGTTGCACATTTCTCTTTAATACCACCACCCCCCATTCACACACGCAGACAAACACATCTGTATTCATGAACATGCATGCCACATATTGCAGCTTCTGATACAGACCATCACAGAAGATAGGTAACATCTCCCAGCCTCTGTAATAACACAGCACAAACACAGGGCACAGACCTGGGAGAAATAGAAATGCTGTGTGTGTGTGTGTGAGAGAGTGAGAGAGGAGAGAGAGAGAGAGAGAGGAGAGAGAGAGAGAGGCAGAGAGAGAGAGAGAGAGCGAGAGAGAGAGAGAGAGAGAGAGAGAGAGAGAGAGAGAGAGAGAGATTAAGGTACGAAGTGAGGAGAAGAGAGGACACTCCTGACCTCCAGTCTGTCTCAGACTTATTCCTAGACTAGACAGCTGGACAGACTGCTTATGCAGCAATACCCTTCCATGTCTGCCTCTCCCTGTCTTCTCCTCTCCTGCATCCCTCTCCTCCCCCTCCCTCCATTCCTCCCTGGCTTGTCTCCTCCTCTTCCCCCCCTCCCCCTCTCTCTATCCCTCCCTGGCCTGTCTCCTCCTCTCCTCCCTGCATCCCTCCTCCCCCTCCCTCCATTCCTCCCTGGCTTGTCTCCTCCTCTCCCCCCCCCCTCTCTCTATCCCTCCCTGGCCTGTCTCCTCCCTCCCTGGCCTGTCCTCCCCGTCTCCCTGTGGTCCTCTATACAATTCACCTGTCTGACCACATATATCGCAGAGGGAGAGAGACACACACACAACACACACCACACAAGACAAGATGCACACACACCAGACAAGACACATACCAGACAACACACTCAAATCCCTTACAGATCATGGTGGGGCTAACACAATTCTTGGTGTGGCTGCAGTAAAAAAGTTTATAAACTCTACTGTACTCTGTACTCTGCTTTACTCGATTCTGTTTTAGGCTTCTCTGTTCTCCACTCCCCTGTCCTCATCTCCTTTCACTCTTTTCAAAAAAAAGTTTTGAAAGGTTGAATCATATTTTCTACAAAATAAATTCTACAAGAGCCTAATATACATTAGCCAACTTTCAAACAGTGTCAGAGCGGAGCATGTTCAGACAGCTTTACTACCTCAGCACAGTGCCTGGTCACAGAGCCTCTCCATGTTGAAGTATGGCTTTGTTTACGAGGTATTACTTTTACTGGTCTGTAAAAATGCCCAGTTTTTTCAATTTTCTTCATTCAGGTCCTTCTCTATCTCTTCCTCTGTCTCTCTATCCCCCCCCCCTCCCCTCTCTCTCTCTCTCTCTCTCTCTTACTCTTTCTTTCTCTCTCCCTTTCTCCCTCTCTAGCGCTCTCATGCCCCTCTCTTTCTCTCTCCCCTACTCTTTCTTTATAGAAAAAATCTGGTGTGGTGAGAGTTAACCCAAGGGAACGCTTGTTTGGAGGTAATTATGTGTTACAGCTGGCAGAGAGGAGGGAGGAGAGGTGTATAGGGAAAAGAGAGGAGTGAAAAGTAGTAAAGAGGCGGGAAGGGAAGGTGTAAGGGAGGGAAAAGAAGAGAAGCGAAAAGAGGAGAGGAGAGGAGGGGAGAGGCAAACAAAAGGCGTGGAGGCGGGCAAGTGTAAAGATATTTTCGTGTAACAGCAAACATGTAACTCCTCATAAAAGATGAACAGTGTAAGATGTTGCATAGCAAATACACAAACAGGTTGTTCAGAGTCAAGCATGTACAGTATAACTGCCATGGCATAGTAGCCCTGTCCAATTACTCCAAGCTCAACCAGACGATGTGATTCAAAGTGATTCAAACATCACATGCCTTGTGTTCTATTCTATCGAGAAGCCATGTTTCATTCTATATCCTGCCTATAATATGAGGTGATTCACTACATCTGCAGATGTGTTTGTTCTACCAAACAGAGCTCCTTCCCCAGTATGGTATGCACACAAACACACACACACACTCACACCAGTCTTCATTCTGATGCAATAGGATGCCAATAACAGGTCAGACATCCCCCCTGTGTCTTTATGCCTCCTCTTCATCCCTCTCTTCCTCCACCCCGCCCTTCCTCCATCGGTCCTTTGTGGGCCCCTTGAACGCTGACGAAGCCTCCCAAGACCCTTCAGGTGAGATCACTCACCTTCCTGCTCCTCCCACCTACGCACACACCCCTTCAAAGGCAAGGCGGGGAGGAGGGAGAAAAGGGAAGGAAGAGAGGGTTGAAAGGGGAGAGAGAGAAGAACAAGCATGGTTTGAAAAGGGAGAGAGTGCGAGGGGGAGAGAGAGAGTGTGCGGATGGGGTACTGATGAAGAGGCTGCCTATAGAGATCACACGCACCCACTCCGTGAGCAGGGGTAAATGTGGTGGCATGATGTTGGCTGTGTTGTCTTGTTTGTCCTCCTCACAGCAGAGGGAGAGAGAGGGAGAGGGGGAGTAAGACAGAGGGAGAGAGAGGGGGGAGTAAGACAGAGGGAGAGAGAGGGGGAGTAAGACAGAGGGAGAGAGAGGGAGAGGGGGAGTAAGACAGAGGGAGAGAGAGGGAGAGGGGGAGTAAGACAGAGGTAGAGGGGGAGAGTAATGCTGCGTTCACACCAAACGCGTTTGGGGGCGGAAGGGGCGGTCACTTTGCATACAAAGTCAATGCACAGATGCGAATGGACGCGAATGCTTCTAGCGCGGCGCGAACGAAACGTTTGGCGCGGCGCGAAAGACGCGAAATTCGCACCGCCACTCATTCGCTTGAGTTGAATATATTCATCTCACGCGAAAACTTCGCGTGACGCTTTGAAGCGAGAGCCAATCAGCGTTGACAGATTCACAGATTGCTGAATAAAAACGGCGTAGGCTAATAAAAAATAAGCCGGCTTGTTTTTAAACCTCTTTCCAACTGTTGTTGTCCAACTGTTTTCCAACTACCAAATAAGCCCCTCCCCTCACGCGGCGCGAATACTTTCACCGCGCCGCATTCACCCCTGGGGCGCATTCACCCCCGCGGTGATTTACACGCGTTTCGCGCGGAGCAACGCGAATTTTCGCGTTTGGTGTGAACGCAGCATAAGACAGAGGTAGAGAGAGGGAGGGGGAGTAAGACAGAGGGAGAGGGGGAGTAAGACAGAGGGAGAGAGAGGGGGAGTAAGACAGAGGGAGAGGGGGAGGGGGGAGTAAGACAGAGGTAGAGAGAGGGAGAGGGGGAGCAAGACAGAGGGAGAGAGAGGGGGAGTAAGACAGAGGGAGAGGGGGAGTAAGACAGAGGGAGAGAGAGGGGGAGTAAGACAGAGGGAGAGAGAGGGAGAGGGGGGAGTAAGACAGAGGTAGAGGGGGAGTAAGACAGAGGTAGAGAGAGGGAGGGGGAGTAAGACAGAGGGAGAGGGGGAGTAAGACAGAGGGAGAGAGAGGGAGAGGGGGGAGTAAGACAGAGGGAGAGAGAGGGAGAGGGGGAGTAAGACAGAGGGAGAGAGAGGGGGAGTAAGACAGAGGGAGAGGGGGAGTAAGACAGAGGGAGAGAGATGGGGAGTAAGACAGAGGGAGAGAGAGAGGAGTAGAGGTAGAATGGGGGGGATAATTTACGACATGGTAGTCACATGCCTGAGAGGCAGCCATAAATTAATCTCATCACTGCTAAAGCAAGGGCACACCAAGGCGAGAGGAGAGAAGAAGAACCAAACAAACTGAATAGAAGAGAAAGCAGACATGAGAGCGGGCTGGGCTAAACTCAATCATGACGAGCAGCCAGGAGCAGGGTGAGTGGATTATCATAACATTATCAGTGGAGATCTGTTTAAGTGATAGTTTAACATGCCTCCCCTTTGGCAATGACTTGTATTACTTCTGATCCCACAAACACAGCATTACACAAACACTGGTGAACATGTGTCCATCACAGGCACATGGCATTATAGTATACTCTAGACTAAAAGGGCTGTGTGGACTTGGTTTTGTAGCACTACCATTTGTTTAACAGGAAAAAAGTTCAGATTAATCAACAGGATAAAGATTAATTTTCAAATTTAGTTTAAAACATTTTTGAAAACATGCCTGTTGGATTTAACTTTGCCCTCCCCTACCTGTGAAGCTGGGTAAACATATTTGCATATGAATGCAGGCCTGTATGGAACTAGCTAGGGATACCATGGACAGTGCTAGCATCACTGGCTAACAGCTTAGCTAAACCATGGGCTAATTCACCTCTGAGATGCAAAGAAAGTGCAAATACAATCTACAGCATCTTCCACCTCATCCACTGTGTTCACACTCGACCAGCTCTCTCCTGAGAGCGTCTCTCCACAATCTGGAGCACATACTGAAGGGCGCTTGATTTAAATTGCATGTCTTTCACATGCAGGCACTCACACATGCACATACTGACTCGTCCTGAGTTTTCCCTAGTGTCTAAATGGGAGATCCTAATGAAAAGGAGAACAGTAAATGACTGTGAATTAGAGACCAAACCGTCTGCCTTCAGTTTCCTCCCCTGTGGTGTTAACATACTTTATCACATCTTCCATTCATTCCACTGCTGTTAGGCCTATGTAAAGGACACCTGCCCGAACGCCTATCATAATTCACTTAGAAAAGGGACATGCATTCAGACAACTCTAGATTTTTACAGTTGTGAACTGATGAGAACTGATAGGGTGGTGAGAGCAAGGGCGTAGGTTTGCACCGGGTCCATAGGGACTAGTCACAACCAAAGTTTGGGAAAGACACAATCGTCCCCCCCCCAATATTTTATTAATTTTCGAAAAAATATTTTGTATTTATATATACTATGTTCGTCGCTCAGAAAGGTGAAAAATAAATGTCCCTCCCTTCCGACATGCCCTCGAGCCTGCGAGACAAGATTGTATAATTTAAATTAATTGGCTGAAGTTGCAGAGTCAGAAACACTTCGTGAATCGTGAATGGCAGTTTGACACGTTAAGCTACTAAATACTTCAGGAAATAATAAAGCCTCATATTAGTATTTTGTTTAGTCTCAGCATTGATATTTCTGACCCTTTTGTGCTTCATAGAGGATAATGGCACCCAAAAAGGAGAGATATCAGGAGTTTTTTCACCACCCAGAGTGTAAGTAGCTATCAAGAAGGTCGTTGTTAGTTAGCTAGTAGGAAAACTATACACAGTGCAAACCTGCTAGCCTTACATCGCCACCCATTCTACAATGGAAACATGTTTTGAAAGTTGTTAGTGTAGCAGTGTTGTGATTCCGGCTGCCCGGGAAGTGACAGGTGAACCCAAATGCAATACTCAGATGCTGATGATGTATGAACCAGGTTTATTGTAGCCACACAGAGGGAAATGATGGTGAGGTCCGTGGAATCCAGGCAGGAGGGAGTGAGGATGGAGCCGTTGGTGGTAGATGGTGGTGACTGTAGCACACAGAGACAGAGGCAGGTTAGTGCAAGGCAAGGTTAGTGCAAGGCAAGGTTAAGGCAAGGCAAGGCTAGTGCAAGGCAAGGTTAGTGCAAGGCTAGTGCAAGGCAAGGTTAGTGCAAGGCAAGGCCATTTACATTTATTCAACGAACAGACACTCTTATCCAAAGCGACTTCCAAGAGAGAGCTTTACAAAAGTGCATAGGTCACTGATCAGAACAACAAGATATCCCCAACATTGCAGGTAGTCAAACATGAAGCATACATTGTGAAAAAACTAAAATAAGTGCTAAAGGGAAGAATCATAAGAGCATGAAGTTAAACAAGTTACAATTAAACAACATGGACCTCAAAAGTGCAAGAGTGTACCTGTGGAAAAAACAAGCAACCGTAAACTACTTCACAGCGAGTACAAGAATTTTAAATCAGTTACAGCTAACCAACAAGAGCATCATGTCCAGCAGAACTGGCACCAAGTCTGTGGAAAACCAGGGTAGATGAACTGTGCAGGTAACGGTAGATGGGTAACAGGTGTGTCTGGTTGGGAGGTGAACTGGAAGATGTGGAGTGGAGTTTTGGGGTATGTGACCTGGAACATGGACTGGACAGACAAAAAAAAACGGACTGGAAAACAGGACTATACCTGTAATCTCGACCAATGTCAGCAGTCAACTAAGCATGGTGAGTGTCTGTATTAAATTGATGTAGGCCTAGTACAGCTCCATAAAACCTGAACCTACATATAAAAAATTGAACAAACAAGTGTCCCTACCAAAGCTGAGACCAAACCTACGCCCTTGGGTGAGAGCTTATTCACATTCACACGCATATTTGCCAGGGTATCAGATATATTTCAAGGATGATTGACACTTGTAAGGACTAAGAAGCTAGGGCCTGGGAAATGGTGAAACGTGCGATGGCCATCAGACTTCTGTAAAGGTTGGTTGTGATTGGTGGACAAACTGGGTGGTGATAAATTAAAGTGGCCTATGATGAGGATACTCATGCCCTCACACACACAGACACACACACACACTCTTTCTGCAACATTGGGCTCAGTGCTCTCCTATGGTGAATGATGGGGCGAGGGGAGGGCCTCATTTGACAAAGTCGCGGTGTAGACTGATTGCACCTTGATGATGAATGTGTGATAGAGGGACTCGCCAGGGGGGGCCGAAAAGACAATTAGAGCCATGTTGATCTCCCCCACCTACCCTCTCTCAATCTCTCTGTCTCTCTTTTGCACCCTCTGAAGCACACAAATTCACTCAGTCTTTTTACCTCCCTTTCTCTCGGTCTCTCTCTCTCTCTCTCTCTCTGCTTACCTCTCTCTCTCTCTCTCTGCTTACCTCTCTCGCTCTCTCTGCTTA
Source organism: Mallotus villosus (assembly GCA_903064625.1). Taxonomy (NCBI): domain Eukaryota; kingdom Metazoa; phylum Chordata; class Actinopteri; order Osmeriformes; family Salangidae; genus Mallotus; species Mallotus villosus. The sequence continues at coordinate 874,402 of CAEFZP010000164.1, read as the reverse complement.
CCTCTCTCTCTCGCTCTGTCTGTGCTTCCCTCTCTACCTCCCTCCCTCACTCTCTCTCACTCTGCTCTCTCCCGGTAGGCTTGGTGTAAATGAGTCCAATGATTGTGGTCCTTAGCACCATTAGTATTAATAAGTGACGATGAGAGGAGAGGGGAGAAGAGGAGAGGAAAGGAGAAGGATACATGAATAAATGAGAAAATAAAGAACAAAGGGATGAGCTTGCTCGACAAGAACACAATGAAGTGTCTGTCCGCCACAATGCTGCTGTCATTAGTATTAATATGGAGCTGGCAAGGAGAGGAGGGATGAATACGCAGAGGTAAAGATGAACAAGACGAGGCCACGTGCAACAAGGGAGAGGAGACTTGGAGCGCGTGTGCTTCACAACGAGGTCAGAGTGATGAATGGCCACGCCTCCCAGGGGCCTGGCCAGTCTGTTTGTGTCTCCTGGCCCGTGGCGACATGATGACACCACCAGCGGCCATAGCGCCCCTGCGTGGTAATTAAGTGACGTCCGTTGATACATCCTGGACCCCAGTCATCCATCACCAGGCTGGGGGATGACACTAGCAGGGTAGGGTGAGCTAGCAACACATGCAGGGTAGGGTGTGAGGGTGAAGATAGGATGAGATGACAGACAGACAGAGACAGGCATACAGACAGGCAGGCAGGCAGGCAGGCATACAGACAGACAGACAAGCAGACAGACAGGCAGACAGGCAGACAGACAGACAGACAGACAGGCAGACAGACAGGCAGGCAGTAGAGACAAACCGGAAGCAGAGACAGACAGACAGACGTAGAGGATCGACAGACAGAATGGTGTTGCGTGCTGATAGCATACTGACAGTGTGCACTAATTCCTCCCACTCCACTGGTTTATTTGGTGCCATTCAGCAGTCCCACGCATTGCTTGAAGAGAGCAGAGGATGTATTTAACCTAATTCCACAGAGTGAGAAGAGAGGGGGAAGGCAAAAAAAAGACAGACGTTGTTGGAAGATTTTCAATTTGAGTTTCATTTGTATTATCTTAAAACCACTCATTACACAAATCATTTCTCTCCTTCATTTCATCCTGTTCATTTCCTTGAAGTGCAATATCGTTAAATGGATCTTCTGTCACTTTTTTGTCATCTTTACAAAAGCTCAGTTTCCTCGGAGACACCCAGACATCAGGCAGTTATCTCAGACACACCCGGCTTCAGATGGTCTTCAATCAACCCTCGGATTATTAAAACCATCTCTGAACCCGTTCTCCTCCATATTAGACACAAACCACTCGGTATTCAACTCAAATCCTAAACAATTAAATGAAGCATTCTGGGCTGGCAGACTTCAGACCGATACTCATCAACAAAATGGTGGTCACTCAAAATATTGATAATCATCTCATCAAGACGGATCTTGTATTCATTGGAAGCCTCCCCATCTGCTTGTCCTTCAGAGGAGTTGAGACCGTCTGCTCACTATGAGGAAACTATAGCGAGGTTGACTAGGAGTTGGTGTGTGTGTGCGCCGTGAAGCCGCTTTGCTCAGTATATCCTTGTGTGCGTTAACAGTTGATACAGGGAACGTTGTCCCGCACCGAGGCGCGATATCGTGCCGCAGCCGACAGACAGCGTTAGAGAGACAAAGAGCGAACTAGGCTCTGCCTTCTAGAACTCTCTTATCAGATCCGGGAGGCTTATCACAGGCCTACACAGTGACATTAGCATCGTGCTAGCGTGCTCCCACTGGCTTCTGTCAAATAAGCCTTGATAATATCAGACACACACACACACACATTACATTTTCCTCACTGTCTCGGCTGGCTGAACAGTTTTACATTAAAAAGGAGAAACCCAGTCAGAAGAGAGGGAGAACATTTGGCACCGCTCAAAAAGGACAGATGCAAGACGAGTACGGAATGAAGAAGCAGAGGGAGGCGTTAGAAGAGTTCACTTTCCAAATCTAGACCGGAACATCAAACCACAGAAGAAGACATTTGGCCACAGGATGTTGCTAGTCAAAGGGAGAGAGGGAGAGAGATAGAAAGAGAAGACAAAGAGACATTGGGAGAGGAAGAAACGTGAGAAATATTTATGCTCCTGTTGTCATCTCATGTCTTTTCAAAAACAACTTAGTGTGCTTCTGGGTGATAGAGAGTGTGTATGTGTGTGTGTGTGTGTGTTTGGGGTGTTGAGGAGGCGGGAAGTTGGGGGTGGGGGGGTATAATGGAGTTTCCAGGTGACCATTGCATGATGGTGGCAGACACCAAGTCCCTGGACACCACAGGAGTGTGAAGAGCTCATTCACTCTCCACGCCACACGGGAATATACGCACTCACACACACACACACAGTGTGCGTGCTCACACACGTACACAGACACTTCAAAGTGAGCAAAAAGTTGTTCAATTCACACTGCCTGATACAAACACACACAGTTACGCACATCCACTCTCACACACACACAGTTAACCACACACACACATAAACACCTAATACACCCCACATTGCAGTGACAAGAGTTCACTGGAGGTGCCCTGAGGGAGGCAAGGTGGTGACATCACCTGGTAGATGAGCTACAGAGGAGATGGAACTCTAACAACACAGACCGGACGAGAAGCAGAGGGAGAACAGCTCTCTTACTATCTCCTTCCCCCCCTCTCTCTCTCTCTCACTCTCTTTCTCTCAGTCTCTCTCTCTTTCTCTTTCCCCTTTATCTCTTTCTTTCCCCCGCCCCTTTCTCTCACTCTGTCTTTCGCCTCATCTGTCTCCTGTCTTTGCCCTCTCTCTTTTTTTCCCGCCTCTCACGTTCTCTCTCTCTCATCCTCTCTTACTGTCATGTTCTCTCTCTCTCTCCTCTCGTTATACATACATTCAGCATCTTTTTTGAGGCAGTACATGTAATCAATCCCTCCAGCGTCTCTCTCACTCACATCCACACCCTCTTCATCTCTCTCCCTCTCCTCCCTCTCTTCCTCTTTTAGTTTCAATCTTCATACAACGGGTTATTTTAATCCACTGTGTTTTTTTGTTGTGTTCTGCAGGAGACGCTCTGAATGAACCATGTTCTCTTCTGGAAACATCACGTCTAGCTCTGACAATTTGAATCCTTGGTGAACACTCATGCCCTCTTTTTCATAGCAATTTTCTAATTTTCACAAATAGTAGGGTGATAAAAGCTCCTGTCATTTTTCTTGTGTGTGACACCTCACAATCTCTCGTGAAAGGAGGACAAACACACACACACACACACAAATGTAAACTTATGCATGCACAAATGCAAACCATACAACCACACAACCGCACAAACACGCAAACAGACTAATGTCTCTGTAGTCTCACAGCCTGGCTGTCCAGCCTTTGTGTGTAAGCTGTCTGTCCCTGTTACAAGGAGTAGGAGGAGGACAGGAGGCCAGGGGGGGGGGCAGAAGAAGAGACGGAGGGAGTGAGCAGTGGAGGGGGGGAGGGGTAGAGAGGGAGAGACAGAGGGAGAGTTGGACAGAGGGAAGGAGGGAGAGTTGGACAGAGGGAAGGAGGAAGGTTTAGATGGGGAAGGTGTCACACCCTGGTGAACCTATTGTGTTATGGATGTTTCCTCTCCCAACCATGGACTGATGGTTCCTGGCTACATCCGACTCCTCATCCATCTGTCCAGGTTGAGACACACGCACACACACTGGCAGTAACACACACATACAAGAGGGCACCCACACGTATCACTGAGACAAAGGCACAAAGAGGCACATGCACACACACACACACACAGAGTCATGGATGAAGGCAGGTACAGGAACATGATAATGTGATTTCACCCTGATTAAAATCGCTTGTATTAAATCTGTTGTAGAAGGCCATGTCAAAGAAGAGGTAATGAAATTAGGACATGGGGGCAAGATGAACGACAAGACTCGAGAAAGGGGGGGTTGGGAGCGAGAGACGAAGAGAGAGAGACATAGACAGACACACATACAGGCAGACAGACAGACAGAAAGACAGGCAAGGCTATCAAGACAGCATACATCATTACTAGCAGTGATGAATGTGTTCCAGTCTAGCATGTCTCCCACATGTGTGACCTAGCAATCTCCCCGACAATAATTTAGAGACAAACCATGTATGACAACTCACCCATGCTCCATCATGTGACTGTATGTTACCCTATGTGTGGATCATTTGACATCTCTGTCTCCATCACGACAGGTCATGTTACACTCACCGATGACACTGTCACTGTGTGTACACTGTGTGTGCCATATTTACTGAACAACTCCACTCAACAGTGCCTTGCCCACAGCCAACCCACACTGGAACAGATGTGAGGTGTGCAGTGTAAATATTCTGACCATGAAGGAAGAGAGTCCAGGGGGAGGAGACGGACAGAAGGAAGGAAGGATAGAAGCAAAAAAGAGACGCAAAACAGGCACAAGTGAGTGAGAGTAAAAAATACAAAAAATACTGAGAGAAATAAACAGAGAGAAAAAGAGGGAGAGAGAAAGAGAGAGAGAGAGAGAGAGAGAGAGAGAGAGAGGGAGAAGCAGTAAATGACAATGGCCTTTGAAGCGAGGAGTGTATGATGAACAGCAGGCTGCTGCTGAAGGCTGCTCAGAGAGGCTAGACTGGACACACATGGCCGGGCGGCCATCCACCCCTCCGACACTCCCTTATGCCCCTCCACTCCCCTCACCTCCTCCACTCCTTCATTCCTCCCCTCCTCGATCCCTCCATCCCTCCACTGCTATTCAGAGTTCTAGGGGAAGAGAAACACCCAATCTCACCTGGGGAGAAAGGGAAAGAAAATTGAAAGGAAATGGAGGGAAGAAAGCGAGGAAATGGTGATGGCCTGAGAAACAAATAGAGAATGAGGAGAGAAAGAAAATGTGATGGCAAAGAAAGGGTGGATCAGTCAGAGAGAGAGAGAGAGAGAGAGAGAGAGGAGAGAGAGAGAGAGAGAGAGAGAGAGAGAGAGAGAGAGATGGCAGAGGAGGTGACGTAGAGGAATAAAATAAAAAGGACTATTGAGAAGAAAATAGGACTGAGAACGAAGTATGATTCCTGTGATCTGAGTAGTTCTAAATGGAGCCAGACAGGCAAACAGAGTAGAGAGCGACTGTAGGGTTCAGTCTACTCTCTACACCACATGCACGGCCACATTAGCAAAGTTAGCATCTCTCCCACGCTCCACTGGGCTGAAACACTGCAGTGGCAGCCCAAAACCTCAGCAACTTTTTCTCCCTGTGTCTGATTCTCTCTCTCTCTCCCTCTCTCCATCTGAGAAGCTCTGTGTCTGTTTAGCCCAGGGCTATGCCACTTCACCTCTTCCCTAAAAAATGTAAGGTATCATCCCTCTTTCTCTATCTCCCTCTCTCCAACTCTCCCACTCCCTCTCTCTCTTCCTCCCTTTCTCTCTCTCCTCTCTCTTATTCCATGTAAGAAGCTCTGTGTCTGTTTAGCTCAGGGCTATACCACTTCACCTCTTCACTTAAAAATGTAAAGTATCACCCCCCCCCCTCTCTCTCTCTCTCTCTCTACTCTCTCTTCTCTACTGATGACTAGCGCCTGCCTTAAGCAAGCTCAGATGATCAGATGTCCATTACTGTAACAGGCTGACATCACAGTGAAGAAGGTATCATCATCGTTGGCGCGTTGCCTTGGGGATGTTGATAGGGGGGTCGTGACTGGCAACATTGTAGGAACGTGGGACAAATGTTCAGAGACGGTTCAGATGAGATCTGCAACTTTGTCATTTAGGGGAATGGTTGATGAGAAGGCTGTTAGCAACATAATACTCTCTCTCTCCCTTCCAGGCAGGAGTATGTGTGCATGTGACTGAGTGTGTCTGTGTGAGTGTGTGTGTTTTAGGTGTGTGTGTATGTCACTGGTTGTGTATGATATTTATGGAGCACAACAGGGTCATCCGTTAAAGGAAAATTGGCTAATTAGCGACCCTGTCTAAGTGTGTGATTCGTCCTCTCTGCGGACACTCTCCCTTCTCTCCCTCTGCCCAATTGACTCTGTGTACAAATGTCGTCTGCATCCTCATAACAACCAGCCAGGCCAGGCGGGCCCTCAGATCCACCCCAACACCCAGCTGGAGGGCCCCATAGCTGGGGAGCTTCTCCTGACACACCACAGGGGACCGCTGCTGCTCATGATGATCGTAGTCATCAAATCTTAATGCGTGTACTTGGGGGATTGACCCCCGGTAGTGAGCTCGTCAAGGGCCGTTGCCGTTAGACCAACAGAACAACCTTGAAGGCCATGAGGGAGGGACATTTGGGATGTTCCAGTCCTCCATGCCTTCCAGTCCTCCATGCCTTGTTAAACAGCAGATCTCTCCTCTCACCAAGGCTGAGCAACCATGATTATAGGTAATAGGTAACCATGATTAAAGAGTTATTACTTCTCATTTGTATGAATAAATCAAAATAACTCATATTTAGAGTATATGCGTGCACAGACACAGACACACGCAGGATCACTAATAGAGATGGACATGATGTGCCTTATTACTCATTCATCCATTCGGTCTCATTTGAAAGCTATTTTAGGAACAGAGTCCTTTAACTAATCTGTAAGACTCGACATCTTCTACAGCATCACTGGATCTCTCCATGAGCAGGAGATGGATAAGTGTGTGTGCATGTGTGTGTGTGTGTGTGTGTGTGTGTGTGTGTGTGTGTGTGTGTGTGTGTGTGTTTAGACTGGTGCACAGTATGTAGCCAGAGTGTGTTCAGTGACATCTGTGACAGTGTCCTGCATGGACTGTAGAAGGTGGCCCTCTATAGGCGGAGTGAACCGATGCACTCACAAGGTGAGAACTTTTCTGGTTCTGGAGGTTAACCCACACAGAGAGATAGAACGCGGGTGAGGAAGGGAATAACAGAAGGATAACACGATGATATGTAAAAAAATAAGGGAGGGAGGGAAGGACAGACAGACAGAAACAGAGAGAGAGATAGAGAGAGAGAGATAGAGAGAGATAGACAGAGAGAGAGAGAGAGAGAGAGAGAGAGAGAGAGGAGAGAGAGAGAGTGAGACTGCAAGATTCGACTAGTCTGGGGGGCTTGCTTTCCCCTCCCCCTCCACAGATGAACTTTCCCCTCCAGGTCTGAGAGAGTCTGTCTCCTGTTAGGGTGTTGCCCATCACGAAACAACCACCCCCCATGGAGGACACTCTGTCTGTGAGCTGTGTGTGTATGTGTGGTGTGCATGTGCCTGTGTGTGTTCTGAGGAAAATGCACTTCCAAGTCTCAGTGGAAAGAGCCAGGAGGCCCCTGCTGATATCACTGTGCCTCTCTCTGGCTTCTTATTTCACATCAAATACATTGGCTATCACACCAACAGGACACTACACACACACACACACACAAGCACACACATTCCCCATATTTCACACGCTTTCTCTTCTCCTCACTCAAACCCCCAAGCCCTCTCCACATCCCTTCTTCACCATAATACACTCACACAAAAGCTTTACTGAACTGAGCTTTGAAAATGCTCTCTCTCTGTCTCTGGTGTGGTGTGAAGATGGGGCCTGTGACCACCAGGATGGGGGAAGGGGAGAGGATCAATTATCCAATGGGAGCCATTGACCGTCTGTCAAGCAAGGCCAATTAGTTAACAGTGAGTCATTGACAACTTAGAGGATTCCCAGACTGAGTGTTCCCGACTGAGCTTTTGTGAAGCGAAACCTATCAATAAAGTTTGATTGAAGGTTGTCTGTATTACATATGTGGAGCATGTGAGTGAGATGAATGGCTGCTAACGATCTTCACAATAGACGATAACGAGCGGCACCTCGACTGCCTCTAAGACAACCATAGTGTTCACATGGATCACACAGTCGAACACGCCACTTGAGTTAATGGAACCCCATATGCCCCGCAGCTTAAATGGAACAAGGACAATACAAAGTTTTATAGACTGAGGGAAGGTGTGTGGTGTGTGTGGTGTGTGGTGGTGTGTGTGGTGTGTGTGTGTGTGGGTGTGTGAGCTGGAAAGCCAGACGGAGGAAATCCCCACCCAGCTGGGTTTTACCACAATAACATCTCCCGTCTGTGTCAGCCCGGTCTGACAGGTTAAGGCCCGCCTCCTCTCCTCTTCTTCTCCTCTACCACTCTCCCACCACACCGCTCGCTCCTTTTCTCAGCCTTCATCAGTCTTGTTATACCTCCTCTGAACCCTGCTGTCTCTACAGCTTTCTCCCTGCCCTGCTACCCTCTCACCACTCTCTCTCTCTCTCTCTCTCTCTCTCTCTCTCTCTCACCACTCTCTCTCTCTCTCTCTCTCTCTCTTCCTCTCCTCTGCTTCTTTCTCCCTTCCTTCTGTAAACCTCTGAGCCCGCTGCGTAGGAGAACAGAGCTCTGTCTCTCTCCTCCCGTCTTCTCTCCGTCTCTCTAGGTTTTTGAGTGAGCAGAGGAAGGGTAGCAGCTTCCCTTCACGCTCAACACTCAAACTGAGCATGTTTACTTCTGCTCTAGGCAGAGTTCACACAAACACACCCCGTCTTTCAGCCTATTCTCATCAGGGAGGATTCGATCACCTGCACTCTCTCTCACCTCCCCATGAAAGAAGGCAAACCATAACTGTCCGGATCTTTCCACTCTGACTTAGTCATTGCAAGTAATGTGCTACGTGGTTTTCACCTTGTTAAGTTTGCACTAAGTCAACCAACATGCAATTCTCTGTGTCTCTAGCACTTTTCTTTCATTCACTCTCATTCACTGCTGTCCCCACCCACACAATTCAGTAATTGCAATTTTCTGAGTGATTTATTGGAGGAGATTTATTGGAGGAGACAGAGAGAGTGTGAGAGAAGGTGAGAGAAAATAAAGACCAAGAGGGAGAGAGAGAGCTAAAGAGAGAGATTAAAGAAAAACGTCAATAGCCTGCTGCGTACTTCAGTAAGGTCAGGTTGATCTGTTGACAATTGCTGAGCTATCACAGTATGGAGAAGACACACAGTGTGAGTTTTCCACCTCGCACCATGTTGACCAAACAACATACCCACACATGATAATCATAATCAGACACACATCCATCCAGACGCACAGACAATCGCACACCACCAACACACACAGACAATTGCATCCCACCGACACACTGTTAACACAGACCTCATCCAGCAGAGTGACAAACATCTGCACATTCACCAGTTCCCAGACATCAGCAATATTTCGCCTACAAGCCATCAATCCCCACCAGGCATCACCAACACAGGATCAAAGAAAAACAGAGCCAAAGACACATGTACACCAGTGTTGTAGTCAAGACCACCTATACCGAGCCCAAGTCATGACCAAGACCAGAGTGTATCGAGACCGAGTCAAGACCAAGACCATGGAAGAGCGACACTGGGACCAGACCAGACCACTCAAAACACACAAGCAGTAGGGTAAAAAGTTTGATGTGATCTGTAACTGTGTATTTGAAACTAGCGCCCTAAAACATACAGCATAGCATTACATAGCCAGATACTCTGCGTTTACTCTGACGGCATTTTATACAGAAGATCGGTTTTCTGCAAGTATCTGTCTCTGCTTTTAAGGCAAGATCAAAAACATAAGCTATGATGGAGCCTCTTCTTCTGAAGCCAGAATCAGCTATGACGAGGGTGTCTGAAGCTTCAGTCATTCCCAGTCTCTGAGCAGACAGCACCCGGGACATGTGATCCAATACCAGGCTTCTGAGGAGACATCTAAGACACATGCTTGCTCACAGGCTGATGCATATGCTTTGCCAGCATGCAGACAGAAGAGGATGGAGGGATGGAGGGATGGAGGGATGGAGGGATGGAGGGATGGAGGGATGGAGCGATGGAGGGATGGAGGGTGATGGAGGGAGGAGAGCTGCTAATGGCTTCCAGCCTTTTTAGCAGGCATGTTCAGATGAGCTCCTCCCCCCCTCCACTACACACACACACACACACAAACACGCGCACACAAACACACACACAAGCCTGCCGCTCCCTGAGCGCTCCTCCCCACCTTCACGTGCAATTTCTCCCCGTTTCTGTCAGGTGTACAGCATGATGAAGAAAGAGAGAGAGGAGAGAGAGAGAGAGAGAGAGAGAGAGAGAGAGCAGTGACTGACAGGCGGAGTAATACACTTGCAGAGATGACCAGACTGAATGATGCAAGGCAGGCTATCAGAGAAGCAGCTGCATGTCTGGGAAAGAGAACTAACACTGCCCACTCCCTTGGCCTGTCTCTCAACAGCCCCATGGAACGCATACATACACACATGCACACGCATACACCCCCCAGCTTTTAATGATCTCAAAATCGTTCTCTTACATTGTATGCAATTAGTGGCTTTCCTGATTGCCTGGATTATTACATTGTATTGGATCATCACAGATACAGTACCACACCCTCTCTCTCCTTTCTTCTGGCACTTCTTAACACCTTCCCCTCTCTCCTATTCTCTCGCTCTCTCCTGCGTTGTGCGTGTCTGTGTCTCCCTGGCTACACTTGACTGATGACGAGGAAGCCTCGCCAAGGACAGGAGGCTTGTTAGAGCCAGAGGAGGACGTCCACTCTGGCTGGCTGAGAGGGACAAGACATGGGGGAGCGGGAGGGTGAAGAGGGGAGTAGGCCGAGGGAGGGATGGAGGAGAGGAAAAGAAGAAACTGTGGAGATAGTTATCTTCAGAGCTTCCAGTCTCAGCCCCCAGGCCCCTTAGCATCTCTCCGCTGAGAGACCCTGTCACTGGTACTGGAGGGGGGCATTCAAAAGGAGCCCGGGGGGGAGGGGGGGGGGTAGGTGAGCCCTCTGGGGGGGCTGAGGTGTTGTGGAGGCTGAGCCAGCCCCCAGACAGACGGTTAGGGGCTGATTAATGAGGTGGAGGCTGTGGTATTCATCACTGGCCCCCCATCACATACACACACAAACACAGTCTTACACATACACACACCTCTCCATCTCTCTGGAACAAGCCCTGGCAAAGGTTTTTGCTGATAGATTTTTTATGTTTTTCTGACTGACTTAAGGCAGCGGGGGGCTTTGAGATGGCAGAAGGAAGAAGGTAAGGTGGGAGGGAGGGAGGGAGGGAAAGAGGGAGAGAGGGAGAGAGGGAGAGAGGGAGAGAGGGAGAGAGGGAGAAAGGGAGGGAGGGGAATAGAGAGATTAGAGGCAGAAAGCTCAGTGCAACTGAGGGGCCATCTTTGTGAAACATTCTAAAGCAAAGCAAAGACCTTGAAAAAAGTGTATTCCATAATATGATATGGCTTTTCTTGTCATAAACCCAAAATGGTTCTTAAAATATTCAGGAACTGTTAGCTATCTGCAATAAAGGTAAATGTCTGTTTTAATTTACAAGTGGGACTTACACAGTCTCTGAACACCTGATTAAAGCTGCAGTGTATACATGATGCAACACTGACTGTTAGTGTTAGTTAGTGTCTCCATCCACGGACACACACACACATTCACACATACACCCATTAGGGGCTATTATGCCTGCATACGGTTATCATCTCTCTCTCTCTCTCTCTCTCTCTCTCTCTCTCTCTCTCTCTCTCTCTCTCTCTCTCTCTCACACTCTCTCTCTCTCTCCCTTTGATGAGTAGAAGCCTGTCTGGGCCTCATCAGTCAGGCGCTCAAAACACACTCAAATAATGAGTGTGAGAGCTGCTTTAGCTGCCTGGTTCACCAACCGACAGGACTGCTTTAATCCTGACCTCCCACACAGCCCAAACACACACACAGATGCAAGGCTCATGCACACACATACAGTACATGTAGAGTGAGAGACAGCACACACATACAAACCCACTAACACACACAGATTCATCCAGAAATCAAAGCTGGGTCCGTCTTAATTGAAGTGAACATGCTTCTCCATCCCTGTAGCAGTCTCGGTCTCAGTCCAGCTGTGAGAGCCCCTATTTACTAACATGAATAACTTTGATATCTCAATCAGTAACAAGAACTGAAGTGACCCTCTGCATACTCTACGGCCCTCCAGAGGATTTTAATGGCTCGCACTGTTTGAAAGGCCTTTGAATACACACTGGTGCTGGAAAAATACAAACGCGGTGGGCAAACAGAGAGGTCGACTATAGCAATGAAGTGGTATAGCGTGACCAGAGAGATCCCAGCAGTGCAGCTAAGGACTGATGGACCTCGTACGAGGACGTTCTTCTGAGAGGAGCGTGCGTGATAGCGTGGGAAGGAGGAAGGAGATGATTCTGAGGGCAGCAGTGTAGAAAGGTGTAAATAAGTGAAGACGGCCTGTTTTTTGATGAATCTGTCGAAGGCCTACGATGTGTCCCAGAGCGGGTGGGTGATGTCTGTGGCACGCACGGCCATGGATGATTGGCTGACGGACTGACGTGATCACTGGATGATTGACTGACTAACGGTGAGAAACAGACCCAGGCAGATTGCGTAGTTCATATTTCAGAAGCTCTTTTAATATTTTAGCCCTTTGATTATTTTCAATTGACCGCTTTAATCAAGCGGCTGGTTTCCTTTGTCTCCGATCAGCCTTTTTCACGATTCCCCACTTATGAGTCATTTCAGCATAACTCATAGGCTATTAGACTATCCCCTCAGAAGGCATTAATATTGGATGAAGTGAATATTCTAATGTGAGCCCCTCCAGAGTAATCCTACTCTAGTCTGGTTCAGTCATCTCTATCAAGGAAACAAATCAAACAAGGGATAGTCTATTCATTGCACATTGTCTTCACATCGTTTTCTTAGCCTACTGTGAGCTCACTCTTTCCCATCGTTTTCTGTCCATTTTACACAACCACACACATTCTCCCTTTCGTTATCTTTCCAGCTCTCACTCTTTCACCCTTTTCTTCCTCTACGTCGGGATGCGTTACTGTTAAATGCCTTTCAGTCGATGCGTGTCCATACTCCGCACTGAAGGACAGAAAAAAGGAAAGATGGAGAGAAGGGAGCAAAAGGGTGGAGGGAAAGAGAGACTTAGAGAGATTTCCAGCAGTTAGACTCTGTCACATTCTGGCCATTCTCATTAAAAAGGCATTAACTCCCAGTCCCAGGTCCCAGCAGAGAGTGTGTCTGCCTTTTCGCCAGGGGGTGTAAGTGGGGGGGCGGGGGGGGCGGCTGATGTTTAAACTGCCATCAGGTGTAAGAGATGGTGGGGTGGGGTGATGGAGACAGAGCTAACTAGCCCCACCTGTCCCCACAGAGTTCAGGTGTCAGCTTTTAATTGATACTGGCCAATTAGACAGACTTTTCTGACCTTGGCGAGGTCATGGAGGAGGGGGTGATAGGGGTTTGAAATGGAAGGTGAGAAGTCCATAGGGGACGGTTGGGGTTGTTGAGAGACTGGTTATAATTCGGGGTGGTGGGCAGAGGGGGGGACATTGAGAGGGGGGAGGAGAGGGGAAGAGTATGAAAAAAGTGGAGTAAGCGTTTACTGTAGATCATTAGTAAATAAAGCCTTTTAGTGTGGAGGCATGTGTGTGTGTGTGTGTGTGTGTGTGTGTTTGTGTGTGTGTGTGTGATGGGGGACCTGCACCCCAGTGGAGAAGGAAATGCTGCAGGTGGACTGGAGGTAGAGAGGGGGGGGGGCAGAAGAGGGAGGAGAGAGGGAGGTTGAGAGGAGAAAGACAAAGGTAGGAGGGACTGGCATAATGACAGTGGAGGAGAGATAACAGTGACGAACCCTGGATGATGGAAGGATAGACATGCACAGAGAAGAATGAGGAGGAAGGGAAGTGAGGGGGTGAGAGATGAAGATGGCGTGATGGAGGGGGGGGAGGGCGGGAGGGGGTAGGCGTGAAATGTCAGACAGGGGAGATAAATTGACGTAGGTGTGTAGCGCCTTGTCGTGTCCTTAATTAGCTCTGCACCTTCTAACACCAAGACACTACCCAAACAGAGACTGGGGGGGGGGAGAGAGAGAGAGAAGAGGGGATGACTCAAATAAACAAGTGGATACCTGTCACCGCGGGCAGGGGCGTCTGTCAGGGTTTGACAGGCTGGAGAGCTAGTGAGCTGTGTGTGGAGACAGGGTCAGCTGGATGAAAGAGGACAAGGTCAGAGCTCTCTTTTCTCCTCCCCAACTCTTCTCTGCTATCCTCTCATCTCCCTTCCTCTCTTCTCCCTTCCTCTCCCCTCCTCTCCTACCCAGCCCTTTGCTCTCCCAGACAGACTCAGCTGTTTCCTTTGAGCTGCTAGATGGATGGGCTGCGTTCTCAACAGGAGGATGAAACAGAGAGCAGATTCAGTAGGCAGGCCCACCCACGAAAAGCAGGCAGACCTCAAGAAGAGGACAGGCTGGAAGGCTGGATTGAGCTGTACAGAGTGTCAGTAGTCCTTTCCTGTCCTGACAGCAGGAGGTCGCTAGAGGCTGAATGGTCCTACAGCCCGCTGACAGTGTGAAGTTAAAGGCTGAATAGGCCTTTAATGTACTGAACTGACAGTCAGCGTGAGACCATGGATGTTCTGAGAGAAGAGCCCAGGTATAAAACGCCCATGCATAAGCATCTCTCTCCTGGACTTCCACAATCGAGGAGCAGAGAAAGGATGAGAAGGCGAGAGGTGAGGGGAGGAGAGGGTATAGTCCACACACCCTCCTCTCCTCTGGATCTGTGGGAATAACGGTCTCTACCAGCAGACACCAGGAAGATGCTGAGTAGGTAGATGGTAATAAGATGACAGAAGCACCTTTTGCTGACTCTTAGGGAAACCAAATTTCCCTTCCACTTAATTAATACCCACCTTTTCACTCTTCCCCCCTCCATCTCTCCTTTCTTTTTCTGATGATGTTTCTGTTAAATTCTTGCTGGGGGGAAAGAAGAGTCCTTTGAGGATTTCCACAGACACCATATAAAGGTGAAAGGTCAGGAGCCCTGAGCTCAGTCTCTTAGTGATGATTGACTAACTGTGTATGTATATAGTCTGGAACCCTGGGTGTGATGGCATGGGAAGATGGGTCATATTAAAGGTCACAAATGCACGCTGAATAATCTTTTGGGGTCTTTGACATGGGCTGTGTGTGCGTGAGTGTGTGTCTGTTTGTAGAGGCTAATTTTAAAGTATGTGTGTGTTGGGAGGGGGGATTTGAGATGACCTCTTACCCGGGGGGGTCATTGCGTAGAGGAGTGAAGGTGGATCAGTAAGATACTGCATGTTGTTGACTGACATAAACTGGTACGTAAACTATGACTCTTCTGGTTCACAACAAACCCTCCCCATCCATTAAATCTGCTATAAAGACGGTATGTGGGAAATACGACATAATGAAGGTAGGCTTATAGAGATAACGTCAAATCACACGCAACCTAATATTAAATGATTAGGCCCATGTGCACATTTGTTATCGTTATATTCTGTGACCACAAATACATAGCCTTTCTATTGATTCCCTTTCTGACAAAGAGGCCAAAACAGGTTTACGAAACCTAAGCTGATGATCCATTATAACAAACATGGCTGTTGCAGAAACATGGACGATAACAATGGGTGCTTATGTGTTGCAGTAGAATCTATGTCCGCCATGGGAAAATGATTCCCTGTGTTTGACTCCGGAGCTCTGTAACATGGTTAAGCCTATAAATCATAGCTCTGATAGATCCGACCCCTCGGGAACCTCCTTCTGCCCTTGAAGCAAGGTTAGCGGCAGTTGCTAATGTTCTTTGTCTGCCTCTTTTATTAGTAGAGGACCTTTACATGAAGGACAGGAGATGAGATGTCAGTGTTTTGGTATGGACAGAGGGTGATATTCATCTAAAGTAGACAGAGGGCAAAACACAGGCGTTTGTTTTGAGCAAAGAACACACTTTCCTAGGATTGAAAGATTTGTTCCAAGACAGCTTTATCTATTAAAAAAAAACACTTCACATAATCCTCATACAGTTCAAGGAGTCTCTGAGTGTCTGTCTGTGTGTCTGTGGCTCGATTATCTCAAGAACCGGACACCGTATGAAGTTGCGAGTCACCTGGCGTTTTGCTCAATAACCCAGAATGTGTTGGCAGGTGTTGCAGGCTTGATGAAAACATACCTGAATGAGTTTATGTTCATGGGTTTTCTTGGCATGTTGTTGGATAGATCATTTAACACATTGTAGAGTGCAGTTATTTAATCTGGAAGTAAATAAAGTTGTTACTTATTGTATACCTTTCACAAACCACTTAACCATATGAGATCACCCCTCAGGTACTATACAGGAATTCTAAGGCGCCTAAAAATGACAGTAAAATACACAATTACAAAAGTATAACTAAGCATTATATTTGTATTGCGTCCATGAAATAACGATAAGAAATCCTGCAGTAGTAGTAGATTATTCTGTTCCATGGAGAATAAAATACTGGTGAGTGGTGACATCAGGACACATTTCCTCTGGACCAGCAGTCTAATAACATAGCTTTCCATTCTCTTTGATTTCCACACTGTGTCAGGCTATCAGATCAGCGTAATCTATGCTACACACCAGGTAGCCTACATTTTACATTTTGGACTGACAATACAGAAGACTTTTAATAAAAGAGAACAAAGGAAAACATTGAAATTGAAATAACTGAAACTTTTTCTCCTGGTCTTTCTGTGAAAGGTTGACAAGAATGTACAGGTAGTGTAGTTTTGGGGGGGGCTTAGATAAGAGTAAATACAGCCTTTATTGCTTTGATTTCTGGGAAGATAGATTCAGCTGGGTAATATAGCAAGTCTTATGAGACTGGAAGTGTAGATGGAGAGAGGGAGAGAGGGAGGGAGAAAAATATAGCTTTTCATCAACACAACTGAGAAAAGAAACACCTTGGATGAAAAGTAGTTTCTGATCATATAAATTGTGACAGTTCATAACACATGTGTTCATTTACAATTGGCCATACAGCAGTATGACTCACTTCAATGTGCATCGATGTACACAACAAACGAGTGGCAAGTCCTTGGGCCGCTCAAGTCATTTGTGTTGGCACAGTTGAATGCGCTGAGAAATTAGTTTTTGTTGTTGTTTTATGAACAGTCGTATCACAGTGTGAAAATTGTGATTGTGTCGTTTGTTGGTGCATTTTTTGTTTGTCATGTTGGCAGCATCGAGTGAAGCCACATGGAACTCTCAGGTCTGTCTCACACACTGTGTGTTAGCTACTGTTTACTCCATCCTCCTGGCCAACATGCGGCTGGTGGTACTCTTTGTCTCTCATTCTTTTTTTTCCTCAATCTCTCTTTCTCTTTCTCTCTCTTTCGTACATGAATATGTACATGAATATGTATGAAAGAGATGATATGATATCGCCGCCCGCTATGCTGACACGTGCCTAATGATAACAGAGTGAGTGATTGAGACACAGTCATCCAACAGCAGGACGGAAGTGATGGCGGATTGGCCTCGATCCAAAATGGTTGCCCTTCGCCGGCCATGTCTCGCCCACTTTCCCTGGGCGAGGAGGAGAAGAGCAGAAACTGAGAAAACAGGGAGGCAGGCGGGCAGATGGTGTGAGAGATGGAGGGGTCCCTGGGAAGCCAGCAGGGCTGTTAGCTGGGCCTGAGCCTCAGACTCGGACCGCCGTCTGACCCCCTCCCCTCTCCAGACTCAAGCTGGTGAGCCGTCTGTGGTCCTCCCATCCCAGGTCACGTGACCATTCGAACGCGCCAGGTTGGTGCATGTTCAGAGTAATGCTGTGCAGTCACCTGCTGTAGGTGTTGACAGGTGAGTCTCTAGCTAGTTTGGATCGGTTCAAGACTGCACTATGGCTGGAAACAGACAAAAAGGATTCATGTACCACCAATTTACAAAGGATTCATTTGCCAATTACTCATTCATGTGCCACCAATTACACCAATTGAAATCTGTTGTAGTACACAGTCTTCATGTTTTAGTCAAGCACGACATTGTGCCTTGTTCTGCCTTGCGAGGGAGGAGGGAGGAGGGAGGAGGGAGGGAGGAGGGAGGAGGGAGGAGGGAGGAGGGAGGAGGGAGGAGGGAGGAGGGAGCCCCGATCATGGCTGAAGGTTCTTGCCAGAGATCATGACTTTTGTACAACCTTGACAGTGCATGATCTCTGTGACGAATTTACATTTTAAGTGGATTATGTGGTCCTGTCTACCTATTGTAAATCACAAGGAGCCAACCAAAGTAAATACGTCTGCTCTCTCCTAACCTTCACCTGCCTCGGTCACGCCCCATTCACAATGTGACCGCAACCGTTTCATCTCACTGACTTACTACGCATAGGTCAAAAGGGACCACCAAATAAGGAAATTCACTTGAGCGATATCTCGAAATGTCACCCATACAAAACGCCACATACTTTTGACTATTAATGCTAAAAGTTGATAAGAACGAGAAGAATCGATCTATGACGGCAGGCTCAACAGGAGTGTGTTTGTGCTGAGGAGAGGAGGGTTGAAGAGAGGAGCAGGCACTTGGACACTCCTAACACGTCTCTGGGCTGACCAGTCGGGCACAGGGGTCTCAAGGTTGACAGGTCTCTGATGCATGACAGCGAAACAGGCCTTCCGTCTGCGTTGGGAACAGCAAGGTCAGCACTTCTGCCCACACACACTCATACACACGTCAACTCCTGTTCTGGTTTCCTGCTCCTGGAACACAGAGACAGCCACACTGATGGACTGTCTGCTGCAGCAAACCTCTCTGTGTGTGTGTGTTTGTGTGTGTGTGGCGAGGGAGGGGGTACTTGTTTACCACCGATCTCCTCTGACCTCTCCCATGCAGACTCCAACCATCATGAATAATAACACTCCTATCACGCCAGAATCGACCATCTCCAACTTCCATCTCCATCTCTCAAGGACTGTTAAAGAGTTATTGAATAAAGTCTCATGGATAGTCTCATGGAGAGAAAAAAGTATTTAAGTATTTCAGAGTATAGATTCTTGCACATACACGTGGCATGAAATTCAACTTGAACTATTCTATTGAAGGTGAATCAGCATATAATGTCCTCTGTATTCTTTCAATACCATAGAGATGACCATGAAAACAGAATCCTCACAGAGCCGGGTCCTATGTGCCTTCTCTCACTCACATGCCTCCTTCTCAGTGCCTGGCCCTGATCCAAGCATTAGCCCAATGAGAGGCAGGATTTGGGTTGGATTGAGGCTCAATTTAGTGTGTTTAGTTCTTCTTTATAAGAAAAACGATCTTATATGTTTTCTTATGTTTATTCCTTTCGTTTTCAGTTATTTCCATGTCTTTAATAACATGCATACATCCCATACATATTGTGCATATTGTGGCCACGATTTCCTTGTAGTCGCAAATCATGACGTGGTCTACATTTAACTCTGAATATCAGTAACAGTTTAAAACATGGCATGAAGGTTAGAGGTGTCTCTCTCCAAGCCCCCCAAACTCTGATTTACCTCAGACGCCAGATAGAAAGAGAACCCAGTCTTGTCTCTACCGTCTCCTAATGAATTGGTTTTAGCCTGTTTTGGAGCAAATTACCCTTCCCTCCCCTCCTAATTTTCCAATTTGCTGTGTCATTTATATGTAATTGAGGATCGCATTGGACTGTATTACTCCCACAAATAGGGTGATATACTTTATTGAAGTGCTGCTTTATAAGAAGGTGCTGATAAACCAAACATCAATTGTGGACCGAGAAGTAGACTAGGGGCCGTTCCAACAGAATGGGGGGAGATTGTAAGAGCCACTAATTGTTTCTCAAAGCAATCCAAGACAGCACATCAGCCATTTTGGCCCCTTTGTTTTTCAATGGATGCAATAAATGAGGAGAAAATTCACTTTATTTCTTTCTTCCTGCTGAGTCGCCCTTGCAAGTGTTTGCATCTCATATTCTTAAACAAATAGGAAAAGCTTGTTTTCACCTGCAGGGGCCTGGGAGAGCCTAGGCATGGAAGCTTGGGCGTCAGTCTGTTCACACATCAGAGCCCTGAGCACGCACGCAGCGTTCCCTCGCTGTTAAGGAAATGGAACTTTGTGCCCTTGAGGCTCTGCTGTTGCCAAACTTAAAACAACGGCTCAAAACCCCAACTCGGTTCTGTGTCGGCCCAAAACCACTTTTAAAACATTCAGTCGGGGGTGATGTACTTTCCTCTTTGTTTGTGTATCACACCAAGACTTGTCTTCGTCTGTCTTTCTTTCAATGTGTCCAATCAGAGACTAGGTTAACCTCCCGCCTTTAGAAAAGCTGGTGGTTAGTTTCTAACGGAGGACTCTGGCGGCAAATGTTCCTCTCAGCTGGTGGACAGGGCTCCTTGGCAACAGAGGGGGATGCCCATCAAAACCCCATCATGCTCCGGCTGCACATGCACACTTCCACACCACAGACACGCCGACCGCCAGACGAGAATGTGCCCAGACTACATTATCTCAAGCTAACTTAAGCGGAGTTGATGCTGGCTCCGTGCCAGTCATTTCCGCCCCCAATTCTCACCCCATGTTCTATCCATTACCCCCCCTAAGGCAGTCAAATACCTCCACGACAAATACATTATGAGAAGGTTTGTTTTGCTTGTATGTTTTTTCTTTAGTATTGCACCTCAACACTGCAGACCCAGACCACCGGTAGGTCTGGACCCCTGGCTCGAAGCGGAGCCGGGGTGAGGGGCGACGGCGGCAGGCGGACAGACGGCGAGGGAGTCTGCTGTGAATAAATCGATTAGGGAGCGGTTGACGGATGGGCTGTATAGGGGAGCACGACACACCAGAGAATTAATTTGGCTGGGTGAAAAAGGCCCTGCCAGACCCATTCATCTTGGCACAAATTTGGCAATTTCCTGGGTCTGGGGGCTCAATTAGAGAGTGTTTCCAACAGTTTGGGGGGATGGGGAAGGTGTGTCGAGAAATACACGGCGCTGATGTGTCAGACACATGTTAATGATGAGGGAGTTATGGAGTATGGAATGAAATAGGGGGAGGGAGGTGTAGGGAGGAGGGACAGGAGGAAGGAAGAATAGAGGTATAGAAGATTAGGATGGGAGATGAACAAAAACCCAACTGTTGTTGATAGTGTTGTTAAGCCTGACTCCTAAACCACCAAGAAAGTGGCCTTCCGTGTGATAGCACCGTGATGGAACTCGGAGTATCCTTCTGAAGCTCCCTGTTCCGCTGAACCTCACAGCAGTACAGGAGCTTGAGCCCCTCTCCTCCCTGTCACCTCCCCCGCCTCGTTGCCAGTGCCACAGTCAGTCTCTCTGTGTGATTTATGTACCAGGACCACGGTGTGACCTCCAAACACGCCCCATCCATGCAGCACCTGTCTCCACTCAGAAACCTCCTCTTACACGCCACTTGCTGAAGACCAAGCCATGCGTGCAAAATTGTGATTTTTTTTTCAAACACACCCCCCCAAAACAATTCTAGGCAATCTGGCGAAGGGGGGGCGTTTGAAAGTGGAGAGGAGGGAGTAGGAATCTGTGCAGAGTAAAACAGGTGTGTGGGCTCTGGGCTTCACTAACGAGGGAGCTGAACTGCACGCGTGGCTGACCGCAACATCTGCCGTGCCTCTGAATTAGATTCTACCGCTGGCACAGTTTGCACAGCAAGAAGCCACAATGGGGGGTTTAAATGGGATACAAATGCAGAGGGCTGAATGGGCGGGGTGAGCCCCCCCCCAACACAGGGGATATATGACGATGATGGAAGGGGGGAGTTGAGGTGTGTATGTGTATGTATGTATGTGTGTGTGTGTGGTCGGAGTGGCGTTTCCATGACAGTCAGCGCTGCTTTGACCCTCCTTCCACTGGAGCCCCTAATGAGCACATCAGGCTTAACGAGTTCTTAATTGGACGTAAACGTGTCCCTGAAGGCTGGAGGGCAGGGTCCAGTGACAGAGGAGGGACACCTTGCAACTTCCTGCCAGAGAAGGCCACATGACCTAAACCCCTTATTAAGTCAGAAGGACAAAGAGGAAGTTACATAAGAACATTGCGGTGAAGTGTCCATTTGTTCGATCTTGGAAAAGAGGTTTATGGCTACCAGTATATTTTTAGACTGAATAGACATAGCACCATGATGAAAGGCAGGAACCAATTCTCATTTCCTGAACGGTTTACAAAACATTGGCACTCAAAACAAGCTTTACAAACTTCAATTGGGTTATTTTTGTGCCACCATCCACTTTCTTTCTTTTTATACATACTTTAACAGCCACTACACTTAGGGGCCTTGGAGTTGGTAAATGTATGCCAAATAAGTGGGCTTTAGTTGTTAAGATGACAACAGAGAAAGAGACATTGTGCACATGTTCAGGGGGGTATTCCAGGTAGCGGGTTTAACAAACTCTGAGATTAACCCTGAACTCTGAGTTGAGTTACTCTAACATGAGAAACTCTGAGAATTCGGTTCCAGAAAAGCTGATATGAATTAGTTAACTCAACTCGAGTACGTCAACTCAGAGTTAAGCGCGGGCATGAGAACTATTGAAAGCCAACATCAATGGAGCTCCGATACTAGGATCCACCATGCCACCCGGCGACAAAAAACGTTGTCCTACGTCACCAAACTTCAGATTCAAGTGTCATTTCGTGTTTATGGTCGAGTACATTTTCCGGGAAAAAAAGCAACACGGCTGTAGCAGCGTATGCAAGTGGCGTGGGAGACAATTGCTGCCGAGCATACATTTGAATATAATAGCCAGTCCATACATTTAACATTTAACCCAACTGTCCGTTAATGTTACAGGAGAAAAAGTGGTGGCCTTAATAAAATAGCAGGTTCAATGTTTTATTAAATATAAAAACATACTACGCAGGTAATGCATAGTTTGCTTAGGCTATACGCTTGTGATTGTAGCCTCGACGTCACCTTGGTTTTAATCATATTCGACATGATACTAATTCAATATCAATTGGTGCCTATTTCAAGCAGTTTCCCCCAACAGAATGCTTTTCATCAAAAGATGATGATGACGAAAAAACATTGACTTCTGCCCTAGAAATGGATGCAGAGAATTATGTGGTAGCTGGTAGTTCTCTCCCCATGTAGCTTACTATTATTTACATCGTATAAAAACGATTTGCACATTCTAATCCTGTTGAACAGAGCATGGATGCTACAGTGAGATGTTCATTTAATGGCAGGTGTATTTTTCATGTGGAACTGTGAAATGTAGCTAATGTAATCTCATGTATTCCTATATAGTTACAAATAAATGAGTTGTACAAACTGTACCTCATGAAGAAAGTGCCAAAAACTGACCAAGAGATGGTGTAGGCCTACTTAGGGTAGACGAATAAAGACTAATCTCGAAAAAGATTTACTGGAACTCCAGTTTTGGGAGGATGCATGGTCACAGGTGATAATAAAATAATTGTAGGAACAATAACCTATATGAATATTAATTGTTGAATTTGCTGAATTTCTATTTTGACCAAGAGATGGTGTACTTAGGGCAGAAGAATAAAGGCTGACCTTGTAAGGCTATCAACCTGCCCCCACCTCTCATATGGTAAACTATGGAGTTACTGGATGGATTCTCAACTTGATGGCTCTCACATCTCATTGTGTAACTTACTGTACCATAGTCATGTTGATAAGAAAGGGTCAAGATTGTGGTGTGATTGTAGTTGTTCTTGGGTATTAAAAGGAATTGTGAAGCATTTTTCTGTGGATGATTGATCTCCTGAGACCTTCTCCTCAGCTCTGGCTTTGTATCTCTGGTTTACAATAGGCCTAGTCATGGTAGAGTAGGCCTAGTTAACTTTCATTGATTTCATTCATTTGCAATATGATTACATGATTATATTATTTCACCTTAATTTGACCATTCTTGCTTTGATTTAACCCAAAGATTCAAATAACTGCAATTGGTAGGCTATTGGCATTATTTGGTTAATGTTAATAGGCCTACTGTTCAGTTTCCCATCTTCCTTCAAACGAAGGCTACTCTTTGTTAGATTTCTATTTGTAGGCAATGAAGAAGACCAAATCCTACAATTTAAATGATTTTTCTTTATTTCAGTGCCAAAAAGCTTTTGGTCAATTCTGTGTGCACGTCCACGGCGTATAACACTAGCGATGAAGACCCAAGGGCTGAGAATGTTGCTCAAATAAATTACAGATCGTGACGGGAAACGGTAACGTTAACTTAGGTATTCATCAGGGAATTAAAGCACATCAAATCGCAGTCTTAAAATCGTCTCCTGGCGTATAACTAAGCGAATTTAATTGTGTTCGAGATCGCTCGGCTGAACCAGGAAACGATATCCCATGTCTTCCAACGCTATCAAACTCAGAAAGTGGGAGGGGATAGGTAAAACTCAGAGTTTGGCATGGAACTAACCTGCTAGCGACCAGGGGCCTGTACTACGAAGCAAGATCAACATGCTCTGGATTACTCTCAGTTACCCGGCTACACAAAGCGAGACAATCGCAATCACGATAAACGGTATCACGACGGCGGTTATCAACTCTCTAACTCAACCCAGATCTTTCTAATCTAGAGATGTGCGCGTTCACATAAAGGGGCGGTGTTTGCACCGTATATCCAATCGCAAACACGGACAAAACAAGAGCCGCATATGTCACGGAAGAGGAGCGGACATTCCGGACAATAATCGTACAAACTTTGTCTACTCCTCCTGCGTGAAATATTGTTACACAAACATATCAGGAATACAGACATATGATACAGGCAAAAATCAACGAATTCGCTGCTGCTAAACTGGTAGAAAATAGCAGACGCTTTAAATGCGTAAGATACATGACCTATTGATATCACTGTCCCAGGCACAAGATGTGACCATAATTACACGTGTGCATTCCATAACGTTAAACTTTTGTTGCTCTATTATTTTAGTTGCAACCCTGGCAGTGGCAAACGATCGTGGGAGCAAATAAAAAATAAAAATAAAAACATAATTCAAAACGGTAAGTAGCAGTAGGCAATACTTACTGGCTTAATTGCCAGTACCTTTTGTAGGATATTGGTATAGCTACAAAGGGCCCATAGAACAATGAAATTGCTTGCAGCCAACAGGAAGAAAAATTAGTCAAAGACAACTGGGGGGGCCCTCCTCCACAGGACTTCACTCTTGCTGAGGAGCTGGCCCTCTCAAGCTATCAGGGTCGCCCCATGATGGAAGGAGTGGAAGGGGGCATTTCTTCAGACACTGGTGGCAGCAGCTCGGAAACCCAGGCATATGTATGTTTCAAGTGATCTATGTGACCATGTTCATTCAACAATTATTTATAAATATTGAAGTGAAATGTAGAATCAGAAAGGGATTTATTCGCCATGAAAGTTTGCACAGACAAGGAATTTGCTTTGGCAGGAAGGTGCATACAATAAACACATAGGAACCTTAAATTTAAATATGTGGACTATACTAAGGGTACATAAACTAGCAATACTGAGTGGAATGTATTGTAGTGACAGGAAATATAGTGGTGTTGCTGCCACCACCCACTGTCGTCCCACTGTGCCATACTGTAATTTAAGTGTCTGTAATGACTTACTAATGGTGGTGGTCTGAACATGAGCCACAAGTCCTTAAAGTGCTCATTTCAAATATAAATCAATTGATTAAATTGCTATGGTGTTAAACTCAGCAGGAAGAGGAACTTCTTCCTCCCCCTGAGCATAGGGCCTCCACTTCAAGGCCAAGACAAAGACACAAGGTATAAGCAATGAACCTTGAAACACAGTAGTCAAATGGACACCTTCAACTTTCTCCAAGTGTGCCTTACAAAGGGACAATGTTCTTTATTTGTTTCAGGTTGGAGCAGACAATGTGAGGGCCCTGTATAACAGAACCCTGGAGCTCGATATAGAGTATAAGAAAAAAAAACAAGGCCGGAGATAGACAAACTGGAATGAATGACACTAAACTTAGTTACACTGACATTATATTTCTGTGTTCCTAGGAAAGGGAGAACACATGAGGATGTATTTGTTAAACTTTTTTCTACGTTTTGGTCTTTTTATACCTTTTTGTGGCTTTTTTGTTGTGTCTTTTGAGTCTTTTGTGGGGGTTTTCAACATTTCTTTCCTTCAATTACCTATTTATTATTTTTGAAAAATGCTATAAAAGAGAATAAAAGTAGTGAAATGATCATTGTACGTATACACATTGTTCTTTTTGGTTTGAAATGTTTTGGTTGAAAGAAACCCAACATTTTGATATGGAAATAATTAGAAAATGGGTCAAAGCAACCCAAGGACAGCAGAAGGGGTTTTAAGGGGAGACACGTACCCCATTGAATAGGAATAACATATCAACATGACACTACATAAAAGTAGGCTACCCTTAGCGAAATAACGCAACGCTGTGCATTGCATATGCAAATTCTAAGCATTGCTAGTCTATGTACTTTTAGTATAGTTAGATCTCATATTATTTTTGGGGGATTCCTATATGTTTAATGTATGCACCTTCCTGCCAAAGCAAATTGCTTGTCTGTGCAAACTTTCATGGCGATTAAAACCCTTTTTGATTCTGATGTTTTGGCTGTTCTGAGCGCACCTCTCAATATCCGCGCACCAAGCTCCACATCTTCTGTGAACGGTAACGCCATTATCCTCGAAAATGAGTTAGTGGGCGGGGCTTTTATACCGGTTGATCTCTGATCTCCAACTATAACCTGCTCCCGACCAGGTTAGCCGTTCAGCATATGTTACCATGGCGATCTACCCCGATAACAAGTGATCCACCTTCGTAGTACAGAAAACCCTGGGTTGAACCTGAAGTTACCTCGCTAACGCCAAATCTTGCTTCGTAGTACAGGCCCCAGGTTAGTTTCACAGCGTAAGTTACCATGGCTACTTACCAAAAGGTTTCGTTACCTCTCTTTCTGGAACGGAAACCTAGGAGTTTGCCTGTTTTCAGGGTTAAACAACTCAGAGTTTTCACAAAACCGGCTACCTGGAATACCCCCCAGGGGGGTATTCCAGGTAGCGGGTTTAACAAACTCTGAGATTAACCCTGAACTCTGAGTTGAGTTACTCTAACATTGGAAACTCTGAAAATTCGGTTCCAGAAAAGCTGATATGAATTAGTTAACTCAACTCGGAGTACGTCAACTCAGAGTTAAGCGCGGGCATGAGAACTATTGAAAGCCAACATCAATGGAGCTCCGATACTAGGATCCACCATGCCACCCGGCGACAAATAACGTTGTCCTACGTCACCAAACTTCAGATTCAAGTTTCATTTCGTGTTTATGGTCGAGTACATTTTCCGGAAAAAAGCAACACGGCTGTAGCAGCGTATGCAAGTGGCGTGGGAGACAATTGCTGCCGAGCATACATTTGAATATAATAGCCAGTCCATACATTGAACATTTAACCCAACTGTCCGTTAATGTTACAGGAGAAAAAGTGGTGGCCTTAATAAAATAGCAGGTTCAATGTTTTATTAAATATAAAAACATACTACGCAGGTAATGCATAGTTTGCTTAGGCTATACGCTTGTGATTGTAGCCTCGACGTCACCTTGGTTTTAATCATATTCGACATGATACTAATTCAATATCAATTGGTGCCTATTTCAAGCAGTTTCCCCCAACAGAATGCTTTTCATCAAAAGATGATGATGACGAAAAGACATTGACTGCTGCCGTAGAAATGGATGCAGAGAATTATGTGGTAGCTGGTAGTTCTCTCCCCATGTAGCTTACTATTATTTACATCGTATAAAAACGATTTGCACATTCTAATCATGTTGAACAGAGCATGGATGCTACAGTGAGATGTTCATTTAATGGCAGGTGTATTTTGCATGTGGAACTGTGAAATGTAGCTAATGTAATCTCATGTAGGCCTATTCCTATATAGTTACAAATAAATGAGTTGTACAAACTGTACCTCATGAAGAAAGTGCCAAAAACTGACCAAGAGATGGTGTAGGCCTACTTAGGGTAGACGAATAAAGACTAATCTCGAAAACGATTTACTGGAACTCCAGTTACGGGAGAATGCATGGTCAAAAGTGATGTTAATTGTAGGAACAATAACCTATAGGCTATGAAAATTAATTATTGAATTTGCTGAATTTCTATTTTTACCAAGAGATGGTGTAGGACTTAGGGCAGAAGAATAGAGGCTGACCTTGTAAGGCTATCAACCTGCCCCCACCTCTCATATGGGAAACTATGGAGTTACTGGATGGAGTCTCAACTTGATGGCTCTCACATCTCATTGTGTAACTTACTGTAGCATAGTCATGTTGATAAGAAAGGGTCAAGATTGTGGTGTGATTGTAGTTGTTCTTGGGTATTAAAAGGAATTGTGAAGCATTTTTCTGTGGATGATTGATCTCCTGAGACCTTCTCCTCAGCTCTGGCTTTGTATCTCTGGTTTACAATGGGCCTAGTCATGGTAGAGTAGGCCTAGTTAACTTTCATTGATTTCATTAATTTGCAATATGATTACATGATTATATTATTTCACTTTAATTTGACCATTCTTGCTTTGATTTAACCCAAAGAGTCAAATAACTGCAATTGGTAGGCTATTGGCATTATTTGGTTAATGTTAATAGGCCTACTGTTCAGTTTCCCATCTTCCTTCAAACCAAGGCTACTCATTGTTAGATTTCTATTTCGATTTGTAGGCAATGAAGAAGACCAAATCCTACAATTTCAATGATTTTTCTTTATTTCAGTGCCAAAAAGCTTTTGGTCAATTCTGTGTGCACGTCCACGGCGTATAGCCTAACACTAGCGATGAAGACCCAAGGGCTGAGAATGTTGCTCAAATAAATTACAGATTGTGACGGGAAACGGTAACGTTAACTTAGGCATTCATCAGGGAATTAAAGCACATCAAATCGCAGTCTTAAAATCGTCTCCTGGCGTATAACTAAGCGAATTTAAATTTGTTCGAGATCGCTCGGCTGAACCAGAAAACGATATCCCATGTCTTCCAACGCTATCAAACTCAGAAAGTGGGAGGGGATAGGAAAAACTCAGAGTATGGCATGGAACTAACCACCTAGCGAGCAGGTTAGTTTCACAGCGTAAGTTACCATGGCAACTTACCAAAAGGTTTCGTTACCTCTCTTTCTGGAACGGAAACCTCAGTTTGCCTGTTTTCAGGGTTAAACAACTCAGAGTTTTCACAAAACCGGCTACCTGGAATACCCCCCAGGTCTCAAGTGGGTATTTCTGTTTTGAGTCATCATCGCTCATCAGCGATGTGAGAGAAAACGGGACACCAAAGGTTCCACACAAGTACTGGGTTTTATGGTGCTCTTCAGCGATGACACACTGCCATCTTGTGGAGAAAACAGGTACCAGCCTGCTTTCTATGGAAGCTAGACCAGACCTCATCATGTCTCAGCATGTCAGGACCCAATACTTACAAACCATGGTTACAATCAGGGGTTAAATTGGGATTTTCTATGTGGGGGGGGCTCTGACCGAGGGGCAAATTTCACAAATCTTTCGTGGATTATGCAGTAAATAACAGGCATGAAAACGGGTCAGGGGTGAAAAAGGTGAGAAGGATTACCCCTCTAAGCGGGTCCGGGTGCATGCTCCCCCATTAGAAAAATTAAATATTCCATATTTTAAAGCATCAATCTGAAGCATTTTGAGATACTTCTTTTGCCAACCTGGGGGAAAACTGGAGAAACGTAACTTCAGCCATGAGTCATGCGGCTAGTTAGAGACTTCCATGCTGAAAAATAGTTTTTGGAGCTTGATGTAAAACAAACAAACATCCGTTTGTCCAATTGGTAAAACATTGTCTAGTGAAGGTAATACGTTTACGTTTCTTAGCCTGGCTTTCAATCTTTATATTGTCTCTATAGCTAGCTTTCCATCTGTCAGTCACTGTCGTGTGTAAAAAATCTACCTCTTCAAAGACGGTAGCGTAAATTTATAATTTTCGTGCGCGATATGCCTACTTCTCAAACTTGCTCCAGATGTCTAGGCCAGCCTATCCCTACCATTATTTAGAATTGTGTTTTAAAACAACATAGATTTGCAATGGAAAAGTTGTAAATATAGGACAACATTGCTCGTGATGGACTAGGCAGACTGCCAAAATCGGCTGGAGAACTCCAGACCCGGCCGCTTATGTGCCGGGGCTCCGCCCCGGACAGCCCCGGCCCAATATAATGATATATTCTCATGTATACATATCTGTGTATGGTGTAAAGGAAGAAAGGCATTCTTTCAATATAAAAACAGCCAGGCCAGGTCCAACAAAATGTATTAAACTATAATGAATATTTACAGAAAACAGGGAACAAATTGTGTCTTGACAAAGACCAGGACCAAGATTAGAAGGCTTTGCCATGAACGTAGTACGGTAAAAAATATAAAAGCATGACTGAAAAACTCCCAAGTACAGCTTTCCATGTGATCAACCAATAGAAGTACTTTATAGTCTTACTGTAACTGGACTCTTAGCTGAGATGTGATTGAGATTTATTTACAAAAGTACATCTAAAGAGAATAAAAGCGTCACCATAAAGAAGACTGACGTTCTTTTTCCGCATGCAGTTGTCAAGTGACTTAAATCTCTCCCACAGACAAAATCATCTAGACGAGTAAAACTATTTACCTGAGTTCTAAAAAGTCTTACAAACCACATTCCCTTTCACTACAACAGCATAAGAACAAGTACAACATCATGATGCAGGTAAGATATCTACAAATGTAACTTAAGAATTACATGAGATACAAAGATAGGAAATATGTGTAAGGAAAAGAACGTAAAGGATAACAAAAAATCTCTGGTGGGGATTAAAATCTTCAACCAATAAGGCTTGTATAAAAGCAACCGGGACAGGAGATTGGTTACACAGAGGGTCCACACAGTGATGTAAGACGGTTCTGGAAAGAAGAAGAAAAAGATGAGCCTGATTACGTCAGATTTTAACCAACAGTCAAAGAACCCATGTGCTCACTTGAGACATCCCTGAACATGAAGGACTGTCCTGTAGAAACATATAAAGGGTGTACCTGCAGCAGACGAATACTGTGTATGGCCGTCTCATCCAGCTGACTCAGATCTACAGTGTCCATCTGACTGGCCAGAAGCTGAATAGACTGGACACACACACACACACACACACATAGAGAGAGAGTGAGTCACGGAACAGGTCATGATGACGCTCTGTGGGCTGGAAGTCTTCCGGTGCGTGTGCTGATAAGCTGGGCTGGGCTGAACTGGTGTCCAGTGTGCAGGACGCTCACCTCTCCGTTCCCGATTGGGACGTTAATGACGATTTCCTCGCCGCCCGCAGCGACGGGCGAGCCATTGACAGAGATGCTGTACACCCTCTCCTTGTGGCGGGGGTTCCGCACTGCCGGGGTTTTGGGCAACCTGGACGGAAACAGGAAGTCCTCTTACTTAAGGTGCTCATCTTGGCCAACAGGAATCAAGCCACAGTTGAGTCCTCTAGACACATAACTGGTTCGTATTTAAATGGCATGATGGGCCTTATCCTTGACCGTTAGGGATACCCATTAGAACGTTTACACGAGGATGGAAGCAATAGTGGCGAGCGACGCGGTGACTGCAGAAGCTGCTTTACCTGGGGTCGAAGCGTGGGGTGACGAGAGGGGTGGGGCCCAAGAAAGAATAGTCCAGCATGCTCCTAGCAGGCGTGACGAGAGGCCGCCTACTGGACCTTAACACAGAGACAGACACATTAGCACCCAACTTTGTAGTGCTGAATTAGGGGGTACCCAATTCACTGGCCCATAGACTTTCCATCTTTATTCATAATGCTGACGGGGGAGAGGGCTACTAAGGCTACTCCATAGCTAGGTCTTACCTTGTGACGGAGGTGTTGTGCTTGCTGGCTGACAGAGCTTTGGCCTTCTTGGATGTCGTGGGGGGCTTCTTGGGTTTTCCCTGTAACAGAAGAAAATAGTTAACCACGTTATTTCTTGTTTTGTTGAATGTTGGATTGTAAGGAGGAGGTACGGTACATGCGGTGTGTACTCTGTGTTTCCATACTTCAGGTAATGTATGAGCTAGGTAGGACTCACCCTCTTTGCAGTGCTGGGAATTGTGTTCTCCTCGTCCTCTGAGCTCATTCCACCCTTCTTCTTGGAGGCTGAAAAGACAGAAGAAAGAAGGAGAAGAAGAAGAGATGATATGACATTAGTGGAGATGGGATACGTTTAGAATAAAAACATTTTATGATTGTAACTTTATTTACTGTACAGTGCTATATCGCTGTACTATAAGTGCAAGAAAGACACATTACAATTATCATTATTGGAATTGGTGATGAACACAGAGTGCTCTGGGCCAACTGACTTACATTTCTTGACCGTTTTGGTGGCCAGGGTGTGGACCTCAGCCAGGACACTCTCCACCTTGGCAGCCACTTCCTCTTTCTGTGGGACGGGACAATACTTGAGAACTGGGACTGATACTGAGGTGAGGTGCACTTGCTATGAAGCCATGGGAACAGGAATGTGTGCGCAATGACATGAATAAGAATTCTGAGAAAGCCTACCGTTGACTCCTCTATGACTGGGGATGTGGGCTTATCTATTTCTAAAAGAACCCAGGAAAAAAACATGAGGTTAAAAGATTTTCAATACTCCTGTGTGAAAGAAATTTAACTCTATTAATGCTTTCATTCCCTCTATACATTTCACTGAGCAGTGACCACAATGGCAGTTTATAACTTACTGCAATGTTCCAACCAGTTCATCCTCCTCACAGCTGTAGGTAGCTTGATTAGGGCCATGTTGTAGCAGTTGTCTGCATCTTTTAGCAGGTGGTTTCTCTTCTCCTTCAGTCTCTCCACAACCGTTTTTACTGTAAACAATTACAACATTTAGTTGCAGCAAGTTTAATTTCTTAAAAATGTATAGACACGTCACACAGCTGTAGTAGTTAGAACGAGGTAGTGTAAGCTATCAAGGAGGATTTGTTGTGTGCTGTACTGACTTAATTCAACTGTACATTGGCAAAGATGTCATGAAGGCAGGATATTTTACAGTTACAACATTAAACTTTACTGAACAAATTGAGTCTAACATCAGTGCAATCAGCTCTATACATCTCTTCACTTATTATAAATAAAACACAAAATATTCACTCATAACTTAAGATAGGAAAATGTACATGAAATGCTAATGCTTTTTATACCGCAGCCTATAGAAAAGATCATAACTGACATGACCAACAAGGGAGACTAGTGCTTGGGAATAGTTGGAAGGAGATTCCCACATGCCATTTCCAAGCTTACATTGGGCTGCTGATACTTGCTGGGGCATGCAAAGTCAATGAGGTAACTTCTATTATGGAACCTATTGTGTTAATCATTAACCTCTCATGGTCTAATAATATATTGCTGTTCTGTTTATCATATGTATATTCATCAGAAATAAAATACATAAATTGGGCCTTTTGTCAACTAAAACAATTTCAACATTGTAGCACTACATCATTGAAAATTAAATGTGGTCTAAGGTACATCAAACATATAAGTATTTATATTAGTTATGGTTACGGATGAATAATAAATTACCTAGCAGATAAATTGTTTGACTTTGAACACAATACCAGTAGGAGGGTTAATCAGACATGTATTTTTATGGAACTCGGTAAGCAAACCATGAAGCAAAGCCTTCTATTTTAAAAACGTGCATTTGTATATCGCGTAATCAAGCACTTTCCTAGTTCATGTCAAGTTTTCAAAAACTTCCAATGCCGTATTTCGAGATTTCACACATTTTAAAGGACTTTCAAGGCCCGTGGGTGGGAACTCTGGACCAGCAACAGCTACAACTGTTTCATACCCTCGCAGTCGAAATCCTCGAGGAAAGCTTCCAACTTGTCCATTTTCGGGTTGTTTTTGCGTTGTTTAGAGGTCTTTTTTCTGGGTGCCATGGTGGCTGAGAATAGAAAGCCAACAAAAGATTAACACTATAGCACTAGCTAACTTGTTAGCACTACAGTACTAGCTGGAACCATTTGATGAACAGAGGCGAGATTGTCTTTTCGAGCTATCTCGTTACTAGTAGTACATATATGGCTAGCTATAGCTAGACTAGCTAGAGCTACCTAGCTCGCCATTCTTGACTGACAACTCGTCGTTAGACTAAAAACGATGGCTAACGGGTTTTCGATGTTGGCTTCTGAGCTGTTCTTGCATGCATTTATAAAGAAAATACAATGTTAGTACACGTTATTTGGATAAATGAATTACCTGGTTATTATTTTTATTCCGAGTTAGCTGGACAGCTTAATCCGTTGTTCTCCCTCTCTTTCCACAAAGTATTTTCAAATTTACACCGTCGGAAGAGAAATCAGCCAATGAGGACACTGGATCTCCCAACGTCACTACGAAACCCACAGTAGCCAATAGTTCCACTAAACGTCAAAATGTGTGGCCGGAAATCAAGCTAAATTCTATGGGAACCTCGAGGAACGTCGAACAATGTGTAGAATTTTGTGATTTTAACCACGTTATTGCAGTTTTAATGTCAAATTCAATATTGTATACGACGACACAAATATAGCGTTGTAACATAATCATTCCAATAAATGATTCTTGTACTGGAGGATCGTTTTCATCATGTCGAAGCCTGCATTGTTATCACTTCAGCAAGTATTGAAAAAGTGTTTTCAAAGCTTGCAGAACAATCAGAAAATGTTGAACTCCGTGCTGTATGAATGCACTCCTTTGATGGTTTCACTCGGTAACTTAGCAGAACAACTGAGGGCTCTCCAAAATATCAACATCGCCAACACAACTCTTCACAACTTTCCTGACCTACAAGAGCGTCTGCATTATAAACTCGTACAGGCAGTGGATATCGTTTTGGGAAAACTGTCTGAGAAAATGTAAGATGTATGCTGACCATTGTTGATTCAGCAGAATCTATGGACTTATTTCACATCAGTTCTACGAGTCATGTGTTTTTTTGTTTTTTGTTACAGGTCTCTGCTCCAGTCTGTGAGAGATTCTTTCAGTAACCAGGTATCTAGTGCTTTCCAGTTGTACGAGCAGAACTCAGACAGTCTGGACATAGCTACCTGCTGCCAGAGGTCAGCTACAGCTCCATCCATCTGTGATATGCTGGAGTGGCTGCAGGATGCCGAACGCTACTATCGCCAGCAGTATCCTTTCAGTGTCTACTGTCAGTTACGGTTTACAGACACATAGGCTACTCATCTGTAACTCAACTTCACACTTCACGCACAAATGTAGAATTTGAGAGTAGTCTTTCTTCAGCAATGCATACAGATTCCTGAGGAGGAAGGTTCTGTTACAGACGCTTGAACCAAATCAATTCTCTCTTCTGGAAACTGCTGCTAAGAGATGGGCGTCTTTAGACTCATCCCATGGACAAGACAGCATATCAGGTGAGACAGTCTACCTGTAAGAGCCACACATCCAGGATTTGTACTCATTGGGTGTGCTTTGCCTTCGGCGAGAAGCACAACCTTTGTTTTCTCATTCTCTTTATACTCTCAAAATAAAGGCCTTGCCTCAAAGTGTATTCTCATTGTATTCTGTCTCCTTTACAGATACATTGTTTAAAGTATCCTTCTTTGTTGAAGCCCAATGAGAAGAGGACTGAGTGAAAATTAACTATATTGGACTATTGGGACTCGATTTTTCAGGACAAAATCATGACAACGTATTTATTAAAGCATCCTTTTACAAATCTGTTTATTTGTTTACAATTGCGTGAACGTATTCAAACCCAAACATGAAATGGTTATATGAGGACAATTGGGCAAGAACACCACTCCACTCCTCACCACAAAGTCACACGTACAGAGTGTGTCTGTTGACAAACCTAGAGTGCATGGAGGCTCTCGTCAAAGGCTTGTCAAAGAACTGAGGAATTCTTAGAAAATATTCAACTCAGGCACTACCACTATATTTTAGTGCATTAAATACAATCAGAAAAAGATGTATATACATACAAACAATAACTTACATTGAATAAATACATCCAGCATAAACGTCAATCTAAATCAATCAAACCAAGAGAGTAACAGAGAATAATTCTATATCCCTTGCTTCACTTCAAGCCCTTCAAGTCACCACTTCCTCTACCCTTCCACCCTCCTTACATACATACACAGTTCTGTCAGTCTTCCTATACAAGTCTTTTTCATGAGTCACCCCATCTTCGCTGTGTGTAACATTCCCGCCACATCATCCCCACTCAGCTGTCTACACATACTCCTTCATGGGAAGGCTGTTTGAGGAGATGGGCTTAGGAGGCTCCGGCGCAGAGGGCCGTGAGTTAGCGAAGCTCCGGCCCATGTACCCCCGGTGGTACCCCCCCGCTCCCCTCTCCATGTGGGGGCAGGTGCTGCACAGCACCGCCCCGCTGATTATAAGGATGACTGCCGATGCCCAGCCCAGGTAGATGGCCTGGCCAAGCTCTCGCTTGTGCATACTGGGCACGTTGGGGTTGTAAAAGTCCTGAACCACCGTGTTGGCGGTCCAGGAGACGGGCACTAGGACACACAGGCCTGTGACGATGAACAGGACTCCGCCGGAGAGCGCGATGCCCGCCTTGGCGCGACGGTCGTCGCCTGCGCAGGTGGTGCACTTCATGCCACAGCAGGACACGGTACAGGACAGCCAGCCGAGGAAGATGGCCACGCACATCAGGGCGCGCGCTGCCTGGATGTCTGGAGGCAGGGCCAGCATGGAGTCGTAGGTCTTACACTGCATGTGGCCCGTGGTCTGGTAGATGCAGTTCATCCAGATGCCCTCCCACTTGATCTCTGATGTCAGAATGTTGCTGCCAATGAAGGCCGAGACCTTCCACTGGGGCAACGCCGTCACAGCGATGGCCATGATCCAGCCTGTCACCGCACATGTGAAGCTGATCAGCTGCATTCCTGTGTTGACCATGGCTGCGGTTGTCTTTGGACTAAGGAAGCACCCGGATCAGATTCGATTCAATTCGATTCTTCCTCTCTTCTGTGTCCTGTTTTTTTGTTTTCCACTGTTAAGATCACCTGTCTGTCTTCAACCACCTTCTCTTCTCAAGCGTCTTTTGGATTTGTTTTTCTCTTGAACATCTAGTTCTGTGTTTTCAGATTTTCCAGTCCTAATCTTTCTCACTTTTCCAAAGATCCTCCTTTTTTCTCCTCTCAACATCCGTCGCTCCTCGGCTCACTTACTTTCTCCCCTTCTCTCTCTCGGCATTGAACTTGTGAATAATTGAGTAGCCAATAGCAGGGCAGCCACTTGTGGCAGCGCACCAATCCTGGATTGATTCATCCGCTTCAGAAAGGCGCCAATCGGTCCAGTGGGTTGGGGATGGAACGGTCTAGGTCCTTGGTTCTGATCCTGAACTCAGTCTCAGGGCTGATTACGAGGTAGCTGGTCTCTATTACTCTCCAGGAAGGGTGTAGTCTTACTTAGATGTGTGAGGCCAGTACAACCTGATACTGCCTGTCAGGGCAGCTAGTGAAGCTGTGTTCTCCTGTCACTTTTAGGCAGCAAAAACATCAACATAAAACATCAAAGTCTACAGTAGACGACGTGGGGATGAAGAAGTCCACATCACAGAAATAAAGAAAAAAGAAAAAAAGAATGTTTACGTCAAGCCAACAAATATATTCAATGAAGGAAATTAAATCCTGTCTTTGTTCAGCTCAGCTCCCAAAAATATGCGAAATATATGAGTTTCCTGCCGTTGCTCTGCCACACGGTCAGCGATCACGTTTTTCTTACAATTGTTGTGTTTTTCAGAGATAATTCTCTCCCTCAGTCCAGCAAAACGTCGAAAAAAGAGGTGGACCTTGTCAAACGCTGGAGCGTGGTGAAGTGTCTCCTTGTTATGCCCAGCAACAATGGGCCCTGAGCCTAGGGAAGGCCACTTCAGGCTCAGCACAGGATCTGCCCTCCCCCCGTCTCTTACGCAAACCCCAAATAGGTCAGTCCGCTCCTTTTTAGAGTATAGATGGTAGGCAAGGCCTCTTAGTCAGACTTAGCGGTAAGCAGAGTCGACCGCCCATCATCAGTTTAAAGAACGACCTGTGTGAGCTCAGCGGCACCGTGCTTGAGAAGAGTGAACAAGAGATGGGGAGAGGATGAGAACAGAGGTGGGAGGGAGGGAGCTGGGCGTGAGAGTGGTGTCTGTAGGTGGACCTGCTAACACAAAGACCATCCACGGGGCCTCTACAATGGGCCTTTAGACCCTGCTTCACACCAATGTTAAAAATGAGTGTTACAAAAATTCACCTTTCATCCTTTTTGTTTGGGGTCTGTGTTGAAAGAGAGACACTGTTAAAAATTTGACTTTGAACACAATAGATGGACTGACTTTTGTTTGTGGGGAGTTGCGGTTAGCAGAATTACCTCTGGCAACAAAGCTGAAAACCATCCACAAATACAGACCAGGTACTTTCAAGCCCACTTCCATTGTAAGAGGTTATGGAGAACTGTGCCACGTCAATAACATAGCTTATGGAACCCCTTTGACAATAGTTCTTTTGAAGAAATAGGGTAATAATAAAAAATGTTAGCCCATGAGATGTTTGTCCAAAATCAATGTCAATATTTAGGGCACAGTCATGGATAAATTATTCCCATTTACTTCTTTGCTTTCAACAGTCACTTGAACAATTACTGGAATCAATTTACTTTGGGTTTCTGTGGGATGAACAAAAATGCGTCCTGTTAATATCCAGAATGTTTGAACCTCCCAGTCGTCTTTCTGTCCTTGTCGGTCACATCATCTCATTCAGCCTTAGTGCATGTGTGCCGATGAATTAAATATTATGGCAACAGGATCTCCAGTTTGAGTTTCCTTTCTCATGTGGCCTCCTCTCCCTAGCAACGGTGGTCATGACAACAGCACGGGACACAGGAAACAGGAGAGGAGCTGGAGATGATCCACAAAGAGAGAAGGGGGTGGGGGAGACACAGAAGGTAATGATGGCTGCCCATTGTAAGTGAACAGAAAATATTTGCCTGTTTGACACATGGAATAGTGCAAGAATAGTCAAATAAAAATGTTGATACCCAGATAATTCAGCCAACAGGTCAGTGTAGGACAGTGGGTCTACAGCCTTATTCATACAATTGCAATATCCCCACTGAGGGACAAATAAAGGATGATCTTATCTTATACTGATTTGTTTTTTTTAGCACAACCCCCTTCGCCCAGACCTGTAGTAGATGGTGTCACAGAAGACCAGACAAACATACATCATGCTGGTCAATAATTCACCCACGACGACATCCCTGATTTACTGCATTCGTCTCTGACGGCCAGCTATATCAGCTGACCATTTGACCCGTTTTGTCACCAGACAAACACCACCAACAGTCAGGTCAGAACAGAGTTACTCTTAACATGAGGGGAATGGGGACCTCTCACACAAACTAGATTAGACTAATTGCTACTCTTAACTGAATAAGTTAGATGAACGTCTTGAGGGATTCTACCTGCCCCAGTATTGTGCCCCAGTTGATATGCGAGCTGACCTGTGTTTCCCGTAAACAATGCTACGCCACCTAGTGCCCCAGACAGGTAAAGTTGAGGCACTGATGAGTGAAGTCATTCCTATACATGGTGTACTGGCCACAAGCCAATAATGAAATAAAGAGAACACACCAACAGATTATGATATAGGCATAAAATACCAATTTATTACTTTGCACAATAACACAAATATTCCCTGCAGGCTAAAAAAAAGAAAAAGACAAAAAAAGACATAATATTTTTTACATGTCGCATAGCAATACAGCGAGTGATTGGGCACCCCTTGTAGGAGGAGCCAGACCACGAAGTCCCGCCCCTCCCCAGCAGGTCTGACAGGCTACCATTCTATTGCTATTGGACAGTCACACACAGCTCAGACCACTAGCAAAGGAAAACGGCAGAGCTACACACCGGATAAAGGAACCGAAAAAATTAACTTACACAATGTCAAATAACAAATCTGTAGAGATATAATATCAAAGCGGAATTAAAAAATAAATCATGCTCTCTTTCAAATTGGGGCACGGAAAAAGAATGGATCTTTTAAAAAGGTTAAAAAGAGGTAATCCCGTTGCCGTGGACGCCTTGGGCCAAAGGCCGCCTCACAGAGAGGAAGTGCGCTTGTGAGTGGCCACCGAGGCAGCACCACGGACGGGACAGCCCCGAGAGGCTTGGCAGGGGCACAAGCCAGGCGTTAAACTCCTAAGTGGACGTTACGACTGGCCTGGGCGGGGACGAAGGGTCGGGTCTTGACGGGTCCACATTTGAAGAAAGTACCTCGTTTGAGCTTGGGAACACTGTCAAGACTTAACCTCTCCGCCTCCGCCAGCTTATGCCTCCGGGTTTTACTGACATTTGCGTAGGAATCTTTAAAATATGTCTAGAGAGACTGGTACAATATTGCTAGCCTAAAAACAGTCATACTAAATTCATATACATTGACCAAGAAAACTGACTTAATTTTTTTTTCTCTTTCTCTCTCTTTAATAAATAGGATTCTAACAAGTTTTTAGGACAATACTCTGGCATGCAGACGAGCAAAGTCTAAAATGTTTTTAACTATAAAAAAAAGACCCTAAAGAGCTAAGTCCACCAAATGCACATTCCCACTGATTGATACAAGCAAAAAAACAAGTACAGGAATACAAACGGTAGCAATAGCAAGAGCAGACCAACAGCCACATCAACAAGAAGAATTATAGCTTTTTTTCCGCATTCGAAAACTGGATTTGGGTTAATATTGCTTTGCAATGTTAATATGTTCAAAACTGGAGTCATCAATACTTGCCCCCTAGTTAGGACCCCCACGCAGACAGCATTCCGTTAGAAAAAGTTGCTCCTCCTCATGTGAACATTTTTCCTTTTCATTCATTCTTCACGGATCTCAATCTAAATTGTTACCACCTTGATATTTGCACCAAACTAATCCCACAGCTCTTATGAAGTCAAGAGTGAACATGGAAAGGAACCCCTTCCTGTAACAGAACGCTAGTCTAGTCAAACCCCTCCAGAGGGTAAACAGGACCCGAGCACCAAGCCAACCACCACCACAGCTCCCTCGCCAAGAGAGAGTAGTGCACTCTCCTTTTCTGAGCTTTGATCCGAAACGTATTGCATGCAAAGCCTGGATCCTACCCCCCCCTTATCATCCCCTCATCCCATGCATCTCTGTGATAGGCTGGTGCCCACCCCTAAAGACCAACCCTCTCCCCACACTTCTCCGCTACTGGCTGTTACCCATTCCATGCTTTCCTCACATAGGCTGGTGGCCTCGAGCTCCTCTCCTATAGGCCAGCGCCCACGCCCGCGGCAGGCAGGTGGGCTCAAACTCGTTCATAGCAAACCTGCTGCTTTACGGGTGGTTTATTACAAACGGGTTTTTCGCTGAGCTTTCCATCCTGCAGGGGCGTGTACGTCGCTCCCTGTCACCCCCCCCCCTCCCCCCCAGCCTATAACCGCAACGAGAAGAGGTACAAGGTAGCCCTGCCTGCACTACCGTAACCATAAAAACAATCATAACAGTGGTGATAACCGCACCGATGATAGGACCTGGCCAGGTGACCGGTAGTTCCAGACGGGGGCAGTGCTTATGCTTACTGTCAATTCATATCTTGTGTTTGAATCCTTTCCTCTTAGATTAATAAAAAAACACTATAAGTAGAGATTTTGAGATAGGTATACTTATTCAAATACACACAAACAGTCATAGAAATTTCTTGTAGGTAAAAAAGAAAAGAAAAGAATCATTGCCTATTGCATACCTCTGAAGCATTCAACTCCCTCAAATCCTCAAGTTTTCTACCAGCTCAGA
This sequence comes from Mallotus villosus, assembly GCA_903064625.1. Classification (NCBI taxonomy): domain Eukaryota; kingdom Metazoa; phylum Chordata; class Actinopteri; order Osmeriformes; family Salangidae; genus Mallotus; species Mallotus villosus. Next base: position 832,799 of record CAEFZP010000164.1, on the reverse strand, counting down.
CTGTCGACAGCTTCCTCCTCAAACCGACACCCCGATGCCAACACTGCCCATTACATGGGTGTGTTGGCAAACATCTGCTTGACCAGTCGGGGTACCGGTCAGAGACCTACCTCTACCGTACTAACTGGAGAACACGATCAAACCTTCCCACTAACACCAGATCTCACTATGGAACGACTGAGGAGGATGAGGGAGTTCAAACCTGACACACCTTGGGGCCCAAACCATGGCCAGAATGCTACCAAGTCCAGGAGACTCCAAACCCTGAACTCTCTCCTGCAGCTCCAAAACCTAGCCCTGATCTCCTACCAACCTTCAGGTCCGCTGCCTTTCTGATAAAACATGAAAAAATTACCATCATAGTACTAACAACAACTTCAACAACAACAACGATAAGAAGAACGTCAACAACGGTAAACTACTGCTCTAAACAAGTTTTAAGATAGCCACAGAACATTATTTTATATTAAACTCTTACAAATCTGTTTTGATGATTCTTATGTATAAATGCATAAAGGTTCGAGAGAGTGCCCTCTGTTGCTTCGCCTGGTGTGCTGGGTCAGTGCAATGAATTGGCCGGTGTGGCAAAGGAGACCTCAAAAAACGGACCTCGTGTTTCCTACCCCTCGCCCTCCCCCCCCTGCCCTCCCCCACTGAAAAGCAGACGACTAGCGCCTTACAAAAAAACAAAAAAATACAAAAACAAAAAGCTACTGCTACTCTCCCCTAACCAGGATCATCGTCACCTCCTCACACCAACAGAGGGTTAAGGATGGACCAATCAGATCCGCTCTTCTCCCCCCTTGCACAGACGTCAAGGCCGGTGCTCTGTCTGTCTGTGCAAAGCTCTCGGCCATTCAACAGGTCCCAATGCCTGGGCAAACACACGTGCCAGACCACGGTTACTACTGCTACACATACACCCACCAGCCTCGGAGAGAGGCCTGGAGAGTTCATCTGTTGCTTTTATAGATGTAAATATTTATATGTATATTATATATGTAATGTGTGAATATAAAAACATCAAATCTGAGGCATTTACAGCAGTTATTTCCTTGATTTCCCTTTACAATTCAGTGGCCTGCCATGAAACACACACACACGTATATACACAACACAAACGCACCACACACACACACACACACACACTTATTCTTTCGCTAAAATGGGAGAAGAAGAGTAATGGGCGTGGACACCCAGGTCACCTCGCTTGTAAAAGACCGAAAAAGAGAAAAGGTTAAAACACGGTCATAAAAAGGAAAAAAAATATCTAAAAAGGTCACTGCCCCTTTTTCCCTCCCTCCCTCCCCACCCCCCCCACCCCAACTTCATCCTCATGCAGTGCCCCAACACCCCAACCCAAGACCTTGTGACAGATTTCGCCCCAAAAGGGCTTTGAGGTAAAAGTAGAGTCCTGCTTAGCTGGGAGAGCTAAAGAGCTGCCCTGGCGGTTAGCGCCAGTCCGCCTCGCGCTCAGTGTAGATTACAAAAACAAAACAAAAATAGACATTCAAAACCGAAATAAATGATTGATAACTCAATAGAAATGGCTCAACTGTGTAAGTGTGGGGATTTTACTCTGCGCAGTCGAGACCCAGGCGGGTCCTGTGCTGCCCGCTTTTGCTGGTAGAAGGCGACTTGATTGTGGGAACGCCAAACGTTGTTTGATTCCCACCCCCGAGTGGGAAATGGGGAGGACAACAAGGCCGAATTCCACTGGCTTCTAGTCGCTCAGGTGCAGATCAAGACGCAAGGAAGAGAGAGAGAGACTGGCAAAAAAACAGACAGAAAGAGAGAGGATAGAGAGGAAGTTGCGCTGTCCCTGCTGGTGTGGTTCAAGCGAAGTACATGGTGTGCTGGGTGTCATAGTGAATCTGGACAGCCTTGGCCAGAGCCTGGGGATCCCGGCCGTTACTCTGCCCTGACACATGGCTGCCCTCCGCACTGAAGGGGGGGGGAGAGAAAGAGAGGTGATGGTTTAAACTCAGTCAACACCAAGAAACATACACCAAAATGAACAACCCTACCCAATAAATTCAGCCTATGGTGTCATTACATTCCCATGTGTTGAGGGGTGGGAGTTGAGATCTGGAAATGTTCCCTCTGGGAGCTTGTCTTGGCGCTGTCACTTACCTGTCGTGGTCTTTGTCCACCAGGTGGTAGCGGGCGCGGAAGGCCACCAGGCGGGCGTAGTAGGCGGGCGCGGGGATGGAGACGGAGCGGGTGCAGCGGACGTAGGTGTGGCACAGCTGGTAGGTCAGCAGCTGGAGCTCGTCTGCCGTGAAGCAGTTGTCGTCCCACAGGACGTGGTAGTGGGAGGGCCGACTGGTGCCCTGTGGGTTTCAACCATTTCATGACTTGAAATCAATCATCTGTAATTGGTGTGCACGTGCCCTCATTGTGTGTGTGTTTGTGAATGTGTGTGGCCTGCACTCACCTGGATCCCAGCATGGCTGCACAGGTAGAAGTCGAAACTCAGAGGGGTGTGTGATGGTGCTGTCCACTGTGGTGCCGGCTGGAACGTTGCCACTCTTGCCCACCTGCAGGGGGCGATAGATGTTCAGACCCGCTCTCACAACAAAAACAACACGAGCCTGGTACTAGTAGTCATTTGAGACCAATGGGAGACCAGTGCTTACTCTCTCAGCCTTGTCGGAGCAGAAGAGGCGGGTGTGGTGGCGTTTCTGCACCACGATGTAGGTGATGCCCGGTCTGTAGTCCTCCTCCAGACTGATACACGCCTTCCTGATGGCTATCAGCTCTGGCCACGCCACCTGGACACAGGCGATGAATCACAGTTTATCATTCACAACTGCTCACCAACTGCTCAGCCAATGAGGCCAGATCAGGTGAATTCAAATGGAAACTGTTCAATTCTCCAACTGAAGAGCAGGGTGGTACTGCTCCTGCCAGGACTGAACCCTCGGGGTGGCCCACCTGTTTCATCTGGCCCTCCGACACGCCTCCTCGGTAGTAAATGATCCGTGTGGGCTTGAAGCGGGTGGACTTGTAGAACTGAATGAGCAGCTCTCTCACCATGTTGGTCAGGTCCTGGATCACCTGGTATGGACATGGGGACTGTCAACATGTGGACATGCATGTCGACCCCTGGCCAGGAGCCAGAGTGTGACGCATGTCTTAATTCCACCCGCCCGTCCTCCGTCCCCCCCACCCCCAAATCAAAAGAAAAATTCCACCAATGAACTCCTAAGCCAATCATATAATTAACTAATCAACCAATCAGCCTACTTCCTGACTGTAAAGCTGCTCCTGGGACAGGTCCTGGCGAGAGGTTTGCACCCGCACGGTGGCACAGTAGCGGCTGGGATGGCCATCCATGCTGCCCACCACCGCTGCGATGGACGGCTTCTTACCGTCACCCGCCGGGGGGGTGGGTAACGTCAGCGCCCAGGAAGATGACGGGCTGCTGGAACACGGAGGGCCTGGGGGAAGGAGAGTGGGCGGGTGGACAAAGCGCAGAGGATGGAGAGGGAGAGAGAGTTGGAGAAAAAGTGGAGGGGGGAGATGGATGTGTGATGGTGGATATAAAAATGTAAGCTTAGCCTCAGTTGGTTCCTTCAAGATTTGTACAACTATACCCCCGCAAAGAACTGATGGCCCCCCCCCTCACCTCTGATGGGGAACGAGGACGTTGTTGATGCCCCCCAGTTTGGCGTTGATCTTGAGGCAGAGGTTGGAGAGGGTCTGGGGGGAGGTCTTCACCACATTCTTCACCTGAACACACTGGGTGGCCATGCCCAGCAGTGTGTCTCCTACACGCTTCACCTCCGCTGGAGAAAGACAAACACAGAAAGGGGTCATGTTCAATTTCTTCATTTCTAATCAATGAAGTGATAATTAACTGAAGCGAGATCATAGAACCACAACAATGAAACTGATGAAAACCGAGCAGAAACTAACAGTCCTTTTCTCTTACCGTAGACAGGCGTTTTGCCGGGCAGGATGACCACAATGAGCTGTAGGCCAACATAGGACAACTTGAGGTGTTTGAACATGGGCTCCACGCTGTCTGCCCCCTGGGCGTACTTGCAGAAGCAGGGCTGGCCCTGGATGGGCATGCCAGCGTCCTTCGAGATCTTACGCAGCTGATCCGTGAAACTCCTTGGAGAGGGTGAGGGCGGGGGGGGGGTTAAGAGAAACTTTAAAAGCCTTTTCTTAACCATCGACATCTGGAGATCAAGTCACCATTCTTCAATCTTCAATAGAATTATCTCAACAAGACCAGGAGAGGGCCTTGAGACGCGCCCGGCCGAACAGATCAGAGCATGCTGTACCTGCATGAGAGAACAGCTAGGTTAGAGAGACTCACTTGAGCAGGTCTTCTCTGCACTGTTTCTGCGGGGCGAAGCAGGCCACAGCCCACACCTTGATCTCGATGCCGGCGTAGAACTGCTTCCCTCTCATGTCCCACACGCCCTGGTTGGGCGTGGCCACGGTCTTATTCTGCGGAGAGAGGCCCTACACTCTTAGTGAACCCCCCGGTTTGACCAGCCGACACAGTAGATAGTACCACACACACCCTCCTTGTACATGCCAAGGCGTACGTTTCTGCTGTTAAAGACCGTATCACGTAATTTTGAGTAGGAACACATGATTGAATTGAATCTTTAGGGGCCATTTCGATGGCATGTCATGATGGCAATAAACATTCTTCTTGAAGAATACGGTCCTTGTCTTTATCCATATATTAAAAGAATCATGCGTATGAATATATGATATAGAGCATGAATACAGTGCAGGATGGTAAATCTGAGATCGTATGTCATGTATTAAATAAGAACTAAAATGAGAGCTGCTTTTCTCTTGGGGCTGTAATTCACAAATACAGCCCCAGATCTCACCAAATGATTATCATCATGTGATGGCTCCATTTCAGAGGACAACAATAAACACAAACACTCAAGATATACTTCTTTCAGATAACCGTTCAAAAGATTCCTACACAGTGTTTGTGTATACTTAGGTGAGGATCTAATCCTCGTGTTAGCTGAGCCGCTCATCGTTTGGTCGTCCTAACGACATTGTCAATCCCAAACTGATCCCCAGCCCCTAACCCGTGAGCGATCCCAAACTGATCCCCAGCCCCTAACCCGTGAGCGATCCCAGGACTAGAGGACTCAGCATGGTTACCCATAGGGCATGAGGCGGTCAGCTTCACCTATGCTTAGATCAAGTGGGATTTTCTCAGGTCTATCCCTTCACCTTTGGGCCTGTATTCATCGTGCGTCTCAGATTAAGACTACTAATCTCAAGAGTCTTTCAACGCTTACTCCTCTACTTTGCTTTATTCTTAAAAGACAAGGAAGGTTAATTGACTTAAAACTACTACAACACGAGGAACGAAGGAGGCCAAGAAAGGCTCTCAGCATTAAAACCAGACCACTAACACACACACACACACACACACGGCTTCCCTCCCTGCCCAGCCCCCCTGGTACTCACCCTGCCACAGTCCCTTCCAGTGTCGGTGCTCACCCGGCCCCCATACTGCAGCATGGGCGCTGGGAGCACACGGCCGGTCACCTCGGTCATGTCGTTATGGACCACGATGCCAAACTCCTTCAGGTAGGGGTCGGGACCACCCACCATGCTGTTGCTTTTGACCTGGGGGACAGGAGGACAGAGATTGGTGGTTAGAGGTCGGACAGTTACAAATTCTTTTTTTCCCTTCTTTTATTTTTAGGTCAAGAGCGTCCTAGACTGTTCATTTGAAGAACGTTCTAAACACTAGGCTATTTATACCTTTTTCAACCTCTGTTGCAGTTACACACCGGCTTTTAGAGGCCACTCTCACTCACCAGTCGGCTGATTTCTTCCTGTCTGTCGGGGGCGGAGCGAGCGGTGGCTTTGATCATGGTGGACGTCTGGTTGTCTGTTAGTTTCTTAATGCAGCGCTGCCCTGCCACAATATTACAAACCTGGAAGAAAGAGACATTGCTTGACTAATATGCCACAGCTGTCATAACAAGGACACCTCTCCAAACATGTTAGATATGACGGTAACTGGGTGTGTTGCATTCTGGGCATGCATGTTGCCGTCTCGTGTATGTATGAGTGTGTCCGTGTTTTGATGTGGAAGTGTGCGTGTTCCTGCCCTACACCCCACCCTCACCTCCAGGGGCAGGTACGTGTGCTTCTGTTCCTGCCCTACTTGCAGACAGGGTAGGTGGGGGTATTTGAGCTGCAGACTGTACTTCTGCTTGAAGTACTGCGCTACAGTGCACTCCATGGCTTGGCCGTTCTCTAGCTGCAGAGGGAACCTGCACATGGGGGGGGGGAAAGGATACCGTTCACCCAAAATACATGACTATATTGATAAGGCCACAATCTTTGAAAAACAAACCTGCAGTATTGGTAACTACTTGTGGATTTCTTCAACAAGGTGTCCATTTATATTTTAGGGCTAGCAGGTTAAATATTCAGTAAGCGTGTGAGGAGAAGTTGTTTAAAACGGAGAACGTACGTTTGGTGGCTGGCAGGACGACGTGTGACATTGCACACACGGTATTTCCTCTTCATCTGGCCACAGTGTGTGACCTCTACTTTCAGACCTGCTCACACACACGCGTACGTACACACACACAGAAACAGAACAATTATTTCACAAAGGGGGGTCGCAGACAGACATGGGGTTGGTACACACGTGAAACAGACATCTTATGCATTATGAATGAAAACTGCTGCACCACAATCACTGTAACCATGCAGCATTTGCTCATTGACAATCCATCCTTCAGTAAGTGGTGCGTGCGTGTGCATGTGTATGTGTGTCTGTGTAGAAGCATGGCTTAAACATTGGTCTGACCTGCAGGTCCCCACCCACCTCGGATCTCCTTGGTGAACTTGACGCGTTGGGAGTCGGTGAGTGGCTTTGTCTGCTCGTTGATGTTTTGGATATCCAGGACCTCGCACATGAACTCTATGACTGGCTGGGCTCGGTAAAACGCTGTGGCTGAAACTGGAGGGAGGAGGTGGAAAAGAGCACGCGTGTCACGACCGCACAACATCAGCCAATCGTTATCAACCGTCACTAGCATACACAACATACGGCTATGGGAATGGTCCCAAACCAGTTTGCATCCTCGCAAACGCTCGTCTTACCATCGATGTTGAGCATCATGTTCCACATGGCAGGACGGACGGACTGGTGGAAGCCGAACCACACCTCCCGGCCTCCGCCCAGGGGGTGGTAGTAGCCCTCTGGGGGGGAAAAGAAGGAGCGGCCGACTGGGGTGTACCTGGAGGCAGGGAGACGTGCCGGGGACGCAAGTTAGACCACACAGCCTCTCAGAGCAGGTTTACAAATGTACCGAGCGGAACTCCAATACATCACTGGCTGAATAAACTTCTGGGCCTGATCCAATTAACGATTCAGGTCTGAATTCTGAAGCTGTATTGTCCATTGGTCTGGTGTTTGTGTGAGCAACACACTGCCGGCTGGCTCTCCTATGCCGGCTTCATGGCCATTTAGCAATTCCACTGGTGCATTTAACTGCCAGCTCAAATGGGAGTTCAACGAAAAAAGGTTACCCTGTCTGCATATGAAAGCCAGGCAGTGAACAACATGAAGGACGCCTTGCGTTTGAGGGTTCACACCACTGCTCAGGGCTCGTTCTGTACACAGACCACTGATGGAGCGTGTATACTCCACTCCAGCCATGAATAACATGGAGATGTCGTGACAGCTCCCGGGCACGCGTGTGTTTCGTACCTCATGGAAGGCAGGTGGCGTGTGATGACGTCCAGGGCCTGCACGGAGTCCTCAGGGACCTCGTTCAGGTGTCCGGACAGGGCATCCAAGAGCATCTGCAGGCTCACCACTGACACCCACTGCAGAGACACTTTGAACGTCTGGTCCTTCCCCTCCCCAGGGAGGGTCACTTCCAGGTCCACCTGGGGGAGACCCAATCAGAAAGGGTTTGAATTGCCATGAAGTTTGCACAGGACAAGGAATTTACTTTGGCAGGAAGGTGCATACATTCAACATATATGGAATAAATAAACAAGTCTAACTATACTATACACGGTGCAGAGTCTAATGAACTAATTCCAACTGGACAGGTATGTAAAATAAACTAAATATAAAGTAGAAAATAGGCAGAAAGGGAGGGAGGGAGAGGAAGACAGGATGTCCTGATGTCAGATGAAAGTGGTTCTTTCTTAGAGATTATTGTATTTTACATACAAACTAGTTTCCCCAAACTAGGACAGGATTTCAAGTGTGAAATTGGTTCCTCCTTGTGTTGATGTCGTGTTGAGTCAATGGTGTGTGTGAGTGCTGGAGTGTGTGAGCGCTGGAGGTGTGTGCGCTGGACGTGTGTGCTCACCCTGTCTCTCCCGATGGGCAGGGGGTGAGCCGTGTACATGTTCCTCTTCCCATCATAGCCCGGCTGGCGGTCTCCAAAGATTTGCATCTTGAAGTGCCGTACCATGGTGTCCACCACCTCCCTGTGGAGGGCCAGAGAAGTATTGGTGAGACACTTTTAAATGGTAACATTTGAAAAAGCGAGTTTATGCCAGCCAAGAAGTGTCTTACCGGTTGACCCTCCGAGGGCGTTTCTCAGGCTTGATGTCGATATCATAGTGGTAGACATCAATCTTGGGAATCTGCACCTGGAAGTGGTTGGCCAGGAGACGGATGGGCTTCCCCACCGTGCCCATGCCAGGTCGGCGGGGAGGCTGGAAGAGGGAGGTGGGGGCAGGGGGGCCTGTAACAGTGACAGAAACATTACTTACGTTTAGGCGACAAGAGTGGATGAGAAACAGAAATAAATATTGCCGGTGTGTCATATGTTTATTTTTTTATAACCAGTGGCTAAGCTAGCTAGATGAGGAAATCAATACAGGATAAGAGATGTTAATACAAAGAAATCTGATGGTTATCTGTCCAATCACACTGCGGCGCCTTCCCGCGTTAATTTAGAGGCCTCTATCATTTTACCCAGTGACCCACAAAAGGGTCAAGGGGGCAAGCAAAACAATGACCCTCAACTACCGCCACTCCACCCCTAACTCCACCCACGAGTATATTGGGGTGCACCCAGACAAAGGCCAGCATGAAGGAGACAGACAGCAGCAGGACCTGATATAGCGAGTGGAGGGGCAGAGGAGACACTGGGATTACCATTACACTCACAGCTACTATGCCCCACCCCATCTTTACAGTAATCCACTGATATCAATGATTTCTACAGTATTTTATATATCTGTTTTCCACATACACCCTCTCGTTCTCTGTCTCTCACTGAGGAACCTTTGAAGTCACAGATAAAGTAGAGACCTATCCGTCATTCACTGACAAGCTACTACTTGAGGAACATAAGTAAACACAATTTAAATTTAAATTACACAACAACAAAAAAAGTACCCTGGCACATTTATTCAATATATTGTAGAAACTAAGAGAAGGGAAGTCCTTGGCGCTTCATGATGACAGGGTAAATGATGGAAGGAGGGAGGGAGGGGGGATGCACACTGCTTTTGTCAACTGACAAGGGGGCTGCGGGGGTCCTGAACCCGATTCACCAACACGCTCCAGTTAGCAAACGACGTGCAAAAGAAGGACAACTGGGACACTCCCTGCTTCTTAAAAACATGTCCCTCGCTTGCCCTCATCCAACCCCTTGACAACCCAACCCCCACCGCCCCTTGTTCTCACCCCCTGTGAAGTACAACGACAGGACCTATGACAACAGCCCGGGGGACCCCCACGAGTGTTTATGCACCTATGAGTTACAGGTTGGGTTCGGGAGACTCAACTCACAAGGAGCACAGTGAGGTTTGGTCACCCACTTTCACCTAAAACAGAGTGGGGAGGGTTCCAAATATAGCTCTCTCAGCTGCTACACTAGTAAGGTGGTGAGCGACGTGAGTGGAGAGACGCAGAGAGAGAGAGAGCAACGGAGAGGGAGAGATAGAGAGAAGAGTGTAAGTGTGTGTCACCATGTGGAATGCCAGGACCCCTCCCTTTCCCACAAACCAGCACGTACCCCTCCTCCTCCTCTCCAACCCCCATTGAGGGGGGTCTAGGGTGTCCAACTGGTACCTCTCAACTTGAGGTTAAAAATGATGACATGCAACCCCACCCAGGTAAACCTGTGTCCCCGTTGACCCACTGTCTACTCACCCTCTTGTTCTTCTGAACTGGGCTGTGTCCATTCCCCTACATGACATAACATAAAACCCATTTTTATATTCTACCAATACATCTTTGTGAGGCATCAAAGAAGGCCAAAGAACGTTACAAATTAACTGGGCGACTTTAGCGCCTCGAATGGACACACAAAATACATTGTCGCCCAGATAGGGGAAATTCAATTTTGTCAATTTAAATTAGTTTGGTGAGAAAATGGCCAAGAGGATTTGGCAGTTACATGAAGAACCAGTCGTAGTTCACAGGCTGTTGCATGGTTGCTTACCAAAAACCTGCCATAACAAACAAGGATGCAACATTATGTGAGGGCTATGCAGGTTGTTAAAATTGGCTTCTTCAACTCACTCACAAATGGGACTGGTTGTTGTCAAAGAAAGCAATTTACTTGTTTTCAAAAAGGAAGTGCACTCAATTAGTAGAGGATTTGAGGTTGTGGTATGCACACACAGCTGTGGACGATTCTGCTAGTCGCCACAATACATGATATCTTTTATTCATTTATCAGATGCTTAATCCAAAGCAACGCACAAATAGTGCATTTGACCATTTATATATGAACTGGTGTAAAACCTCCTGGCAGTTGAGATGTGGATTTCACCTAAACATGTGTTATAAGGTCAAATGTGTTTTTATCTGTTGGAGGGGGGAGAAAGAACTGCCATAGCTTGTGTACAATGGCATGATTTGGGGGATTAAGCTGAAGAGAAGATGGAATGGGAGATTAGTCAATTATGACATTGAGACATGACACTGGGCAATAGTCACAAAGGCTAATTGTACTGATGTTGAGTACAATATACTTCCAAAGCAAATTAACGTAATTCGCAGTGCAAGTTTTTTTAATGTCTGCAAATTGTGTCACTGGGTTTGCCAGCAAACGCTCTGATTTAGAGCTGTCTACACTGCATCAGTGTAATTATTTTTCATATATATATTTTTTAATGCTTTTGTCTTTATATTGTGTGCGGATGGACGCATCAGCTATAGCTTGCAAGACAGATCGATAAAAATACATTACATTCAAAGGACAGGCCAAGCTCCATTCTGTGCATGCACGAGCGCGTGTTGTCTTTTCTACTTCACAGGCAAAGCAACAAGGAAACAGTGGCGCGTAAAAATAATAGGTTAACACTGGAACGGTGATGGTTTGGTGTTCATCAGGCAAAACATAGTTGTTTGCTGTCAAAAAAATAAAATGTGACGTTTGTGCAGCAAAAAAAAATCATAGCCTGTTCGCTAGTTACATCGCTAGGATAGGGAAGCGAGCTCTCGAATGTCCGTAGACGAGTCAGTTAGCTTGCAACGTTAGCAGCTACAGACTTCCACGTTATTTCATTGTATCAGTTTATGAGGTATGCGACTTGATTATTCGTATCGGTGGCACTAATTCAATAAGAAATATACTTTTCTGATACAAAAAAAACCTCGATAACGGAGTATAACAGACGTGATCAGCGTAAACACACGACACGGAAGAAACGTCCTGGTTAAATCCCCCCACACAATGCCGTCCAACCCTCTCAGCACGAGCACGGACATCAGAAAGAAAACAAAACTGTAAAAATGAACCAATTTGATGACCCTTATTATTTTTTCACGTAGCATACTCGTATTACACGGTACAATTACGGACACAATAATGTCTTAATTGTATTAATGTGTCAAACGGACTGGGCCCTGATATGATCGTTTGTTTTTCTGTGTCGTCGAGGCCTAGCAGGTTACAACCACGGCCCCCAGTAAAGCAATGCATTTGCGCATACACACTCCCAACACGGGCTATTTGTTTCATCCTCTTACCGGGTCCGAGCGCTTCCATGGCCGAGGGCTCTCTCTCCGTCTCTGTCCCGGCCTGGCGGCTCCGTACCGACACTGATATTGGGGGCGGTATCTCGAAGCTTAGAGTGGCTAATTTAAGAAAGGGAATATATGCTTCGCTGTCCGGCTGTCTTGAGGATGCGTTGTCTTCTGAGTGATTTAAGGCAGATCCTGGGGATTTGTAAGTGAGCATGCGCGGGGAGGCGCAATTAAAGTGACAGGCCAGTGTAATTCCATTGCTCAAGATGTGCCCCGACTTCAAGTCAAAACAGTAAATCCTCAACAGAAAATAATTTGAAGCTACGTCAAGTAAGTGCACTTATGTGTATTTAGAGAATTGGTGCGCAAAATTACCATGTCGGAAACATAAACAATGACATTCTTCATACACTACCAATAAGTATAGGCCTAATGCATGCAAAATGGCTTGGCAATATGTCAAAAAGAATGCAAACAAATATATTCATGTTTCTTATTCTTATTCTTTGTGGCGTGGAGCTGATGGGTAGATTACAACAGTTTTGGGCATAAATAGGAGACTACACCTTTAATTCCGTTGCGCCTGCGTAATCAGACATGACAGCAGTGACAAAATGCACTCACCCGACCTCCTTGACTCTCCCATACATATGACAAAGCCATACATTGTACACAAAAGAAATCCTATATTTCTACGTATGTTATATTGATGTAGGTGAAAATGGTGGCCTGTGTCTTTTAAGTAGTATCAGCCAATTAAAGATCTACTGGCACCACTACAATGATTTTTATATCAAATCAATGGGCTTTAGATGACAAGATATTTTAAATTATGTATTTAATTCCCACACCGCACGATTAAAATACAGCATTTTAAGTTAACTAAGTTGTAGAACGAATACATGCAGATGTATGCACTTATCTGTCAATGGTTGCGACATTTAAAAGTTATCTGTACTAACTATCTGTACTTACTTTCCTCTGCAGCAGTGGCAGTGATGATAGATGCTGATAAACTAACAACATGACCACATTTTAGTTTTTTTTTACAATGTTGTTAATGTTGACATTTTAAGTAAGTTAAACAATGTCTGTGATATCAGGGGATGGTATTAGAAAACTTTTTATGGAAAATTTCACCAAAAAACGCAATTGTTTTCTGAATGACAAATAATTCATCGAAAGCACTTGCTGTCGATTGTGTGTCATGTGAATAGACCAATCAAATGTTGTTACTTTATTTGAAGGCGGATTCTACTGAGTTTTTCAATCCAATAGAAAACCAGAACTAAACTGACATTGGGAAGAAGGATGTACCATCTGTGTCAGCGCGCGAATTATCAAAATTCCTTTCTGTGTTCTTCTGACACTGTTTTAGAAGGAGCGGGAGGCAAATAAACTCATCGATAGTTATTTTAATATATAGAAATATAACCATAAGATACGTTTTCACGCATGTTATGTTTGGGGAAAATTAATCCAACAAGTCCTTGTCTCACAGTTTAAGAAAGATTTCGTTCTGCGTGTTCAAATCAGGCGGTCGAAGATGAGTCTCGTCTCCCAACCTGTAAGTTGTGCTAGGTTGCTAATCAAACTTAATGTATGTCAATGTATTTAAAACTATTAATTTAACATTCTACAACAATCTCTTCCATAATCAGTACCGTGAAATGTTGATTGGACTAACAAGTTAGCCTGCCTTATAGTCTTGGAGTACTCTTTGATTAGAACAGGCGGGAGGCTAAGCTTGCGGATTCATTTTAATGCTACACAGCACAGCTGGTTGTTGATTGTGTTGGTCCTTAATGAACGCGAGTATGTATTTAAGCACAGTGAGATGTTAAATGTATTGAGTTGTTGGCTAGATTAACGTCAAGAAAAACATACCGCAGGTTGGTTAATATTGAAGTACTAAGGAGCTAAGTTTTTGAGTGCCGCGCTAGCTAGCTAGCTAACAAAGTTCATTGTGTGTAGGCGCCACCATTTGGCAACCTAAACAACCAGCTAACCAACCACTTTACATGCAACTAACGCTACAGTTTTACTAGCAATCAACAAGAGCCAAACAAATACAAGCCTTGGTTTAAACAAAATGACTGAACTTTTGATTCTAGTTGTCGTTGTCTGTTTAGTCTCGTCCTTCCAAACCATAGCAGCCTCGTAATAGGTTATTGTCAATATCTAAACCCAATTTAAACATAGTTACTCATGATGCTCCATTGAAATACTTTTTTCTTTTCTTCCCCAACAGGCTGTGGATCACCCAGTGGTAGGCCCAATCACAGAGAGTGACTCAGACAGTGGAATGGGCTCCCCAGTGGAGGAGATGATGGTGAAAGAAATGACTGACGATATCAATGCTCTCCAAGGTGAAGGCACATGACAATATTGAAATGTCAAGTATGTTTTAAACCCCTAGCTGACTGTCAATGCAGGACTTTGAAGTTAGTTTACTGAATATATAATTATGTGCAAGTTCACTGCTGGCTAACCTAATCTATGTGCAATGTGTCATTGGTATGACCTTGTTACAGACGTCACTACATATGTATACCATTTCCCAATCACATGTTTCTCAGATTCAGATGATGAGGTCACCATAAAACGACGGCCTCACTGTCGGAAGGCGCTAAGAGACAGTGACAGCGAGGAGGAGGAGGAGCATGGAGCCGGGATGGTCGACGCTCTCATCCTATCAGCATCCAGTGGAGAAGACGTGCATCCTGGAGAGGAAGAGGAGGAGGAGGAGGAGGACAAAAGGGTCAAGAAAGGAGAGGTTAAGAGCAAGAGGATATCCCGGGCCCCCGTGGACAGTGATGAGAGCGAACCGGAAAAAGAGAGTAAGGAGGATACACTGAAGATGGCGTTGAAAAAGAAAGGGAAGAAGAGGGAGAAGAGTCAGCGACACAAAGCAAAGAAAGAGAAGCACAGCAAGGCCGTAGAGCTTCTGAAGAAGAAAGAGAAAGCTGAGGTGAGTCAGCAATATGAAATGCTGGTCAAATTAAATAGTTCAATACCAACCCAGTTGTTTGTTCAGTTGATACAACATATTTCTCTTTTGAGAGCACACTGATGTTCCACTGATGTACCAGCTTTGAAAGGTTTGTGTGGACTCACCTCGTTCTGTTTGCAGGAGCCCCCCATGCCCCGGGTGCTGAACGACAGCGGCTGTCTCCTTGGCGACCCTGACCTGTTTGACACGGGTCTGGAGGAGGAGGAAGAGTCTCTGGATGCCATCAGAGCAGCCGTGAAGCAGAAGGTCAAAAAGCACAAGGTGAGTGGCGGCTTGTAGTTGACGGTAAAGATGTTCTTTAGTAGTATTTTCAGAAAATAACGTTGCATCCTAAATTCCCCCGACATATGTGATTAAATCTCTTTAACTTTCTACAGGAAGCTCTTCTGGATGATGAACCAGAGAGTGGGGATGAAAAGGATGTACCCAAACCACAGAGACATGTATGGCAAACGTGTCTTTTTTTTTAAACTTTAATTTACTCATCCATTTTCTTACCACATATCCAGGTGAATGTACATTCGACTTAAAGCTAATGCTATCCTCCTGCCTCCTGTGTTTGGTGCTTTCAGGAGAGAAAGGCGGCCAGAGCCAGCAGGGAGGCCATAATGCAGCTCCACAGTGAGACCCAACGTCTAGTCAGAGGTTAGTCGTGTCATTGCCCCCTTCAAGTGAGACCCTCCAGTATTACAAGATTGGGGCCCGTTTAGTGTACAGTTTTTTGGGCCATCTCACAAATTTGTATATGTATATATTGTACATAATGCACTGTATCCTATTCCTAGTTGAGTCATGTGTGTGAGACATGTCTGTGCTCTCCGTCCTGGCAGAGTCGTCCCTGGGACTGCCCTACCACATGCCTGAGCCCAAGAGCCTCGACCAGTTCTTCAAGAGGAGGGTCCGGCCAGAAGGATCCGCCATGGCGCTACTGAAGTAAACACACACGCTCACTCAAGTTGATCCCTATCACAAACTGCTAGTGTACACATTCAACTCTTCAAACTGCTCAAAACAATTAAGACTTTAACCTCTTTTGTATTTCTCAGATCTTCCAAGTACCAGGATATGATACTGGAAACCACCCCAGTCCCTCCACCTTCCAACCCACCCAATGAGCCCCAACATGACCCTGCAGAGGATAACGCCATCCCCTCCTTCACCCAGGTCCAGACCCTACCTCAGCCGTCTGCCACCTCCTCCCCACAGCAGGAGCACCATCCCAGGACAGATGAGCCTGAGACGGGGGCCACTGTCCTGGAAGTGGCGGAGATGCCCAAGACATCCGAGGTGGATCATACCAAGCCTGAATCCACAGAGACGGAGGCTGTGCTTCCAGAGCCAGGCCAGGTGGAAGCATCTCGTTCCCCAGCCAGGCTGGTGGAGACCGGGGCTGGGGATGTAGCGATGCCTGCTGCTGGTGCCAGTGTGGAGACTGTAGCTCAAGGTCACCACAGGTCCAGGAAGGACAGACTGGCCAGGCTGAGAGAGCTGGGGCTGGACCCCCCACCCATCGCCAAACTGTGTCCAGACGAGGGGGCCTTTGTTAACCTGCTGGAGCCCACCCAGCCAGTCAACCCAGGTAAGACTGAGAGCAGCCTTTATACTGAGGTATTAGGATTGGAATGATGAGGAAAATATCCCAACCACAATTGGGAAATTGAACAGTGGGAACAATTTCATTTCGAAGCGTACATCCTGTTCCTCAGTGGTTGATCTGTGTGTCCTCGTCCAGGTGTTGAGGCGTTAAAGGAGCGATATTTCCGACATGTGCATCCTGTGGCCCGGCCTAAGGGAGAGCGCACCGTGCAGGTTGGTCTCATCCGCAAAGACAGCACCCCCGCTGGCCAGGAGGAGCTGCGCTCGGATTCTGTCAGCGTCACCATCAAAGAGGAGGAGGACGAGGCTGGGAAGGGTGCGTTCCATTCAGGGCCAAATGCCTGTGAGGTGTACACGGCTAACTTACGAAGGCTACCATGATTGGATGATCAGAGGCATTAGACTAGTCAGGTTTGAGCTGTTATCCTAAGCCCAGTCTCTCCTGCTTGTGTGTGTGCAGGTGAGAAGCTGGTCAGTCTGCAGTCTCGGCTGTGGAAGGCCATGGCCGTGAGAAGGAAGGAAGAGCGCGCTCGCAAAGCCGCCCTCCATCGCCTTGACAACGAGGACTGCGGCGAAGAGAGGAGGAGGAGGAAGAGATGACCGAGTCTGAGGGCGAAGAGGTAAGGGAGCGTTTTTATGACTTTAGTCATTCAGCAGATACTTTTATCCAAAGTCGCGAACAAGTCGTGCATATATAAACCACAGCAGACACTCTAGGATCAGAAGTACATAGTACTATCAGTATTTCAGTGGTCAGAGCCAAGGAACCGTCTGTGTTTACTAGTCACATTGCAAAGTAACTGCATCTCAGCTACCAGGCACGGTGATCAAAACGAATACAGTACAACCATAACATCTCAATTACAGTATCTAGGTCATTAAGGCATGGTGAACAAAAAAAGAGAATACTTCAGTGCAATATCTCAATATTGAGGTGGTTTGTCCTGTTGGATGATGCAGCTTTTTTCCTTTGTTCCCAGGGTGTGGATGAGCTGCTAGCGGGTGATGATGGTGAAGAGGAGCGGCGGCATGAAGATGAAGAGGGCGGGGCCATGGGTGGTAGAAGCCCCTCCCCGGGACTGAAAGGCCGCTCCCCTTTCCCCGACCTGCTCAACATGGACGGAACCCTCATGCTGTTCGCCGGCAGCTCCTGCTCTCGTACCGGGTCAGTGTGTGTGTGTATGAGAGAGAGAGGTCAGTGTGTATGTGTATGAGAGAGAGAGGTCAGTGTGTATGTGTATGTGTATGAGAGAGAGAGAGAGGTCAGTGTGTGTGTGTGTGTGTGTGTGTATGAGAGAGAGAGAGAGGTCAGGTGTGTGTGTGTGTGTGGAGAGAGAGAGAGAGAGAGGAGAGAGAGAGAGAGAGCTGTATGTAAGTTGTAGGTTTAGTGATATGATTATACCATAATGCCTTGCACATCTTTTAAAGGAACAAGTCTTGCATCTAGAACATTCATAAAGTGTCTCCTTGGTGGGGGCCTGTGATGAGCTGGTGGTTATTAATGTTGACCTGTGTTTCCTCTGATCCCAGGGATGGTGTGAGGAGGATGGGGTCTGGAGGTCAGGAGAGCGACACTAAGATGGGTCAGTAGACTGGCCTGGATCTGCACTTTGACCCTTTTTGGGAAAAACGTCCCAAACCCACCTCCGATAGAAACTAATCCATGTTGAGAATCTCTGCCTTGCCAGCCGACAGCTTTTTGAATTGGTTCTCATCTGTGTCTCTGCTGTCGCCCCTTCCAGAGGAGGACGACTCTCTGTCTCTGGCCAAGGACAACAGCCACAACAGCAGCTTCGAGCTGGCCAGCTCCATGCTTCCGTCCTACCAGCCAGTCAGCCGGACCACGGCCCGAAGCGTCTCCGGCTACGCCACCTTCCGCTCCCCTTCGCCTTGCCTCTTCAGACCCAGCTTCCTAGGCTCCGCCTCCAAGGTGAGCACAACGCCAGTCTGCCAGTCCCAGAGCTGCCATTAGCAGCAGCCTAATCCGAATGTTTGCAGTCTGTTTGTACAAATGTTTACACGTGTCTAATTTACTAAAACACTAACCACTGCACCCACCACCACCACTCCCCCCAGAGTTCAAGCAAGCTGTCTGAGCCCTCCCTTTCCATGCCCGTGGAGGACTCCCAGGACCTGTACGCGCCCCCGTCCCCCAGCGGGTCTGGCCCCCAGGGCTGCTTCTCCCTGGAGGAGGACACCCGGTCCCAGCTGCTGGACGCTGACGGCTTCCTCAACGTGGGGCCTCGGCACGGCGCGCCGCGCTCACACAAGCGCCAGCTCATACTGGACAGCCTGGACGAGAACGCCATGGACGCCAACATGGGCGAGCTGCTGGGCCTGTGCTCCGGGGGGTTCGGAGGGGGCAGTGGGGGGGCGGCGATGGGGGCGTCCCAGGAGAATGAGCTGCTGGGCCTGTGTTCAGGAGCCTTCCCCTCGCAAGCTGGGGAAGAAGAGATGGAGGAGAGGAGGAAAGGAGCAGGGGAGGAGGAGATGGATAGAGAAATGGATCAACTGTTGGGGCTGTGCTCTGGGAGGTTTAGCAGTCCAGGTGAGTGTGTATGTGTGTGTGTGTGTGTGTATAAACTCCCACGTCTGATTGACATAGGCAAAACGTTGTTGTGCTCACACATTTTCATCCTTGTCCAGGTGTGTCCCCGTTCAGACCTGTCTCCCGTCCTGCCAAGCTCACCTTTACAGCTGAGGACAGGTAGTCAAACACAGTCCATGAACATGTCATTCGGCAGCTGATTTAGTCAAATATAGCAATGTCTTAAACATATTTTCTACATTGATTTTTATATATATATTTATATCATGTTTTAGTGAGAAGAAGGTTGTGGAGGAGGAGGAAGAGGAGGAGGAAGATTGTGAGTTTCACCTGCTGTCTGATATGGAGAGCCAGAGTGAGCAGGTAAGAGGGGTGAGGGGGGGGAGGGGGGAGGTCGAATTTCCATGAACACCAGGTAATCCCGTTTTCCTTCAGGAGGACAGCGAGGAGGAGAAGGAAGATGAGGAGAAAGGAGAGGATGAGGTGGAGGAGGAAGGAGAGGATGAGGAGAACGAGGTGGAGGAGGAAGAGAGACAGGCTGTGTTTGCACCTCTCAGGGTCAAAAAGAAGAAAATGTAAGTGAAACTGGAATTCAGAGGGCACACACCGGCAGGCACTGTGCACTTCTGGTCTGTCTGGTTTTTGCCTGTTTTCTATGTGCATTTATTTGTATGTCGCTTTGGAGAAAAGTGTCTGTTTAATCAAATGCAATGGAATGGACGTTGCCTTGTCGCTGGAAGGCCACTGTGGTGACACTTGGTTGTCCCCCCCTCCCCAGTCGCATGGCACAGTTTGTGGACTCTGAGGCGGAGCTGTCCGGCAGCGACGTGGGCAGTGACGACGAGGACGGGGCAGGAGGGAGCGAGTACGAGGAGGAGGAGCTGCTGGACGAGCTGCCCTCTGATGAGGAGCTACAAGACCAGGTCAACAAGATCCACATGTGAGTACGCACCCACAACACCCAGGCTACTCACTTTACAACTCATAAACACAATGTTTATTTACTGACTAGTTCTGTATCAGAATGGTTTGAGGATAGGCTCCACTGGTGGGATGGTAGGGGGTGCAGAGTTGTGCCTCCACACAGGACATTAAGCCCCTCCTCCCCCTACAGGAAGCAGGTTCTCGATGATGACAAGCGGCGCCTGAGGCTCTACCAGGAGCGTTACCTTGCCGACGGCGACCTGCATTCAGACGGCCCCGGCCGAGCGCGCCGCTTCCGCTGGAAAAACATGGGTTAGTGTGTGTGTGTGTGTGTGTGCGCATGTTCCAAACCTGCCATGTTGAAAAGCTGAATGTTGACCTCTTGGTGTCTCCTGTTCCAGATGAGGGTTTTGACTTGAGCGGGATGGGAGAGGAGGGGGAGGAAGAGGACGATGAGGACGATGTGGACCAGGCAGAGCTGCAGAGGAGGAAGGAGAGGGCAGAGAGAGAGCAGTGGCTGAGAGACCAGGTGTGTGTGTGCGCCTGTATGTGTGCGTGTGTGTATTTAGCATAAGAGTGAATCCCTCACTAACCTCTGTCCACTTTAACAGTCCAAGGTCAAGAAAGGAAGGGCAGCCTTTGATGCTCATAACGAGGAGGAGGACAACGAGGAGGAGGAGGAGGTGGAGGAGATTGGAGAGGAGGACAGCCAGTTCATGAAGGTGGCCAAAAAGCTGACAGCCAAAAGACTACAGAAGAAAGGTGAGCATCTGTAAAACATGTAGCGTCTCCCATGAGGACATAATCCTTGATCTGTCTCTAATCACCCCTCCATGGTGTTCCAGACATGCCTGTGGTCCCCCAGGCTGACAAAAGTGCTCTGCTGATGAATCCGTTCCAGAGGCCCTCCCAGCCCGCCCTGGTCAGTAGCCCTTCTCACGCCACGGTCTCCACACAAACACCCTCCATTCGCTCTGCGTTTCAAAAGATCAGATTTCTTTCTCAGAAATGAATTGGCTTTCTCCGGGTGATTCTTATTTCGAGGCTGGAACTAACCTGGGTCATGGGTCTGTGTGTGCTACAGCACCCTAAGACCGTGACTGTGCAGCCATGACCGAGCAAAATAACACATCCAGATTGGCCTGTGCACCTCTAGATAAGAGCTGTGTTGGTATCAGCGTCACCTGAACATGGTCTGTTATGTGACCCTTGACCCTGTCGTCCATCCCAGGTGAGGAGGGGTTCGCTGCTGAGCCAGCCCCGCTCTGTGCTCCAGAAACTGGCTTCCATCTCCGAGGGGAACCCCATGGCCCCCCGCAGCACCAGGGGCTTCCTCTTCCAGACGCTGTCCCCCGAGAAGGAGACCAGCTCTGACGCACCCAAGAAACAGGTGAGACACTCAGAAATAACCAGCTCAACCATTAATCCCTGAATATTATACAAATGTGATCCTGGAAGTGCCGCAATTTTCCTTTCGCTGTTGGACTACAAGTAGCCTAAGTATAGCCTGTGCAGAGGAGCAGAAACGTCCAAGTTTAAACTTTATGTAGCTTCGCAGCCAGTGTGTCCCTGCCGTAAGGTGGTTGTATGTACTTGTAGAAGCATTTCAGAGACCGTAAGGCACCGTTAAGCCACTAGGTGGTGCCAAAGATCCAGATCAGAGTCTCTTTCTTTGTCAGAGGCTCCATTTGGTGAGCTGCTCCATTCAGCCTTTTGGTTTTCATCTTAAATCTTAATCGTCTTTCTGATTTGTTCTTCATAATACAAGGCAAATTTCGATGTGTTTCGTAAATGCATTTATAGCTTTTAATCGGATAGCCAAATTATTACTCTGAACCCATGACAGAGTTGCACACTTTTTCAGACGGATCCATTAAAATAACTAGGTATTTTTGTTATCAACAGTCTTTGACACACATGTTGTTTCTAAAGGTACCCTAACTGTGTCTTGTCTCCCTCGCCCCAGGTGAAGAAGCGAGGGCCAGTAGAGAACCTGACCCCGGCAGCCAAGCGTCCCTGCAGAGGGACCCCAACCCTGCAGCAGGCCCGGCCTCCCAGGAGCATCTTCTCCTTCCTGGAGAACTAACACACACACCACACACACATAGGTGCCAATAACCACTGCTGGATCATCTTTCACTCACACGCTAGTATACCACACACATTCTGTCACAAATAGGCAATGTCCAGTGTGTATTCATTCATCATATCTGTTGAGTTTGAAATTGGCAGTTCATTTCTAGGCATCATCATTTTATTACCTCAAGTTGAATATTTGATACACATCCAGGAAATGTTTCATCATGTAAATAGAGTTGTTGAAGATTTTTTTTATACAGTGTATATATATATAATTGATTTTGAGTGTATTTGTAAATTAAAGTGTATTTTAAGATTTTATTTTATTTTTTAATTTATTTTAAGGCTACAGAGAAAACCGATGTAGCTTTGTGATGGTATTCTGCTCTCATCTTGAATCAGGGATAATTTCCTAAATTAGCCTAAAGGATTTTATTCCACTACCAAATTTGAGTTTACTTATCCAGAGTTGGACTTGGACCCTTTTGTTTCCAAAGCTACTTGATAAGATTTCTCTTTGCTCCTTTGGGTTCTTCCTCCATAGAATAATAAAATAATATGGTTAAGGTTCTAATAAGCTTTCCTTAAGATAATCTAGTATTATTCCCTTGATTTGTTATACCAGCCCTAAGATTTGGCTGCGGGTACAAAACATTTAGTCCTCAGATCACATTAATTTAAGACCAATTATTGCAGTATTGGCTTATAGCGTCTTTGATTTTGGACTTGACCACCAACCTGTGAGCTGTTCTGTTCTTGGTACACAATATGAAGCATCCACCTTCTGACCACTACCTGGCGCATGACTCCACTCCTTGGTTATCATTTATAATTGCTGTTTAGACTAATGCATTGATAAGTGGCTAATAATAGTGGCTCGTTAGGGATACTTGTAATGACCCCTTTTATCTCCCCATCTCATTAAGCTGAGGTGATTAGGAGCAGGTCCTGGGGTTACCAGGGGCACCAGGCCTCATTATACTTCATTAGGAGGCAGGGACCAGGGCTGGAATGAACCCCATGGTTAGCCTTCTGTAGCTTTAGGCACAGAAACACACACTGACTTAATCCTTGCTTTGTTTATTCAATCATAACATTCCCCAACTCCCAATTCACTCTCTCCCCCTACCTCCCGTGCACTTGAAAGCAAGCGTGAAGGTTACGCATTTTGGCAATGGACAGACCACAAAATATCTAGAGGACAAACGCTAGTTTTTTATTCCAACGATGGGAGGCTAGAATAATTGACCATGGATACATGAACTCTTGCGCTTCTCTATAATACACCCGAAGGGAGAGTGTGTGAGAGAACGGCATAAGAAGGGGATTTGTTTTTTTATTTAGCATGTCTGGGCCGATTTGACTGTTGCTGAGAGAGAAGGGCTTGAGGTCCACTTTAGTTTTCTTTACAGTGCATGCCGCTATGCATCTCTGCGTGGTGGCTTGACAGTCTAGCCATGGGTTAGCTGCCCTCAGCCACTGTCACAGTTAGACCTGGTGCAGGGTGAGACGTGAAGCTGAACTGAGAGAAGTGGGTCATAACTGCAGGCTGTGTAAAAATCTAACAAGGTCTTATTCACAAGGTAAGTCATGCTCTTTTTAAATGTCTTTGAGAAGAGGGTGGTTTGGAGTTGGAAGAGGCCTAAACATATCTTTTTTTTTCTACACCCTTAGGGATCCTCGTGGATGACCATGGGTGTCTGAACATCATGTCCATCTGTGAATGTGCCTTTTTGTGCACGCGGGCCTTCTCGGTGGTATCGTGCTCCGTATCAATGTCCTCAACGCAGTTCTTGTTCGGGCTGGAAGATGGAGATGATTTTGCATGTGACGGGGCCGCAGGCGGCCACAGTGTTTGATGTATTTTTCATGTGCTTAGGCTACTATTGAACGATGGGGAGGAGGCGGGAGACAGCCTCGAGGTGCGGCACTTGAATGGGGATGTTGTTGAAGTGGAAAGGAGAGACGAGGAGGGAGCGAGGGGCGGAGGAGACGAGGGGGACGCGCGCATTTCACCCGCCAGCGACTAGGATGTCAGGGGATGGGGAGGGAGTACACTTGTAAAGTCTGTCTGATGTAGCCCCCCCCCCACACACACACACACACACACACATACACCTCCCACCCGAAACACAGAGAGCAACAGTTTTATCATAACTAATAATACTAATAAGCAGCCATCTTAAAGCACCCTTTCCCACGCAAGAACTTGTCTCACTTGAAACTTGATCTAGGCCCTATATGTGCATTGGTAGGGAATCCTACAATTTAGTTATGTGCTTTCCCTTTAAAGTTAGGATGAAACACACAGAGACTATTTTTCCTTCACGCGCATTGTTTCTTCTCACCTCTGCCGTTTCCCGTTCTATACCGTCCCTGCCCGTTTTAGGAAGTGAGTCATTCGGAAGGCTAGTAGTCCGTTCTATCAGCGCGCCAGCGCAAGAGTGGATGGGAGGGAGGGAGCGCGAGCGGGGAGGTTTTGTAGAAGATAAACATCACATAGGAGGGTCGACCGGAGGAGGGGAAAATAGGGAGGCGCTGAATATTGTTTTTTCACCGAATATTGACTACAACGGTAAGACGAGACCCATTGTCTGCGATCCTATTCACTATTGTTTTCTTCAATCAGTGATTTATGTAACCAGCGAATAAAATCAAGGATGACTTGGTATTATTTGAATTAGAGGGCATAGAGGTTTGGTTGTCGGCCGAGAGAAGAAAACGGATATGGGGTGAGCCTGATAGCGCCGCTGACTTACGTAACGCGCCATAGATGATAAAATAGCTTTATATATTTGAACCATTTTAACAAATTCCGGGTTTCCATTTGTTATGATTCTGCTAAAATATTGCGCCGCTGTTCATTAGGCTGAAATGCTATAGCCTATCGAACGTCGTAGTTAATCATCGTTTGATGTTTTACGTTAACGCTTTTCATTTCATTATTTGGCAACCTAGGCCTAGTTTCATTTGGACTTTTATATCGTCAACTGTGGAAATATGGAATATGGTGCCTTTAGCGCAAACTCATTGATCCAAAGCCTTACATCAAATAAACAACCAAAGCTACAATGTAGGCTATATAGGCTAACATAAATTCAAAACAGGCTATCACAGCGCAAATTATCACTTTTGGTCCAAATATTGGACCCTTTATTAATTTGCGGCTGTACAACTTTTGACGTGCACCAATTGAGCGTTAGTAAATTTTCATCAGTCATTCTTGCGCGACCCCTAGACAGTTGGTCGCTGTCCTTCAGCACCACGTGCCTGCGCGGGAATGAGTGACAGTACCCCGAAGTCAGGATTAGAAAAATTTCCATTCTGAGGAGACATGGTTATATTTGATGTTAATATGAGTGGAGGGCACCGACCAGCACGTAGTTAGCAGATTACTGACAGAAAAAAATATGATTGGGGTTAGAGGAGGAAGAATGGTTTAAAATAAACACGTTTACAAATGAGTGAAAGTCTCCACCTTATTCTAATGAGAATTTGGGATATGGATATTTGAGACACACAATAGACCAGATCGTTTGATCTTTTCTGTACCGTCTTCAGCTCTCTCTCTCTCTGTCTTTCTCACACATTTTATCTCTTTATCCAGTGAATCCCAGTCCAAGCCCATGATGCTTCACCAGGATCGACCTGCAAACTCCAACTATGGAGGTCAGGGGGGCGGAGTTGGAGGCAGTAGTTCCTCCTCTCTGCGTCTTCTTAGCAACTGCCAGCAGCAAACTAACAGGAAATGTGAGAAGGATGGCAACTTCAACTTCCTGGGTCGAGAGGATGAGGTCCTGACGGGAGACGAGAACCGCAACCAGGTTCGACCCCGGACCCTCGGCCCGCTGGGCCGGGACCCGCCCCTGCCTCCCCCCAGCATCCACTATCATGGGCCAGGCCTGTTATCGCCCCTCTCCCGCCTGCCCTGTTGGAGCCCCCTGGAGCCCCTGCCCGAGATCGAGAGTGGGGACGACGGCTACGGGAGGGTGCCCCCGGACGGTGCCGAGGAGGGCAAGATGGAGGAGGAGACAGGAAGAATGAGTGATGATGAAAAGGACAGAGAGCCACGGGCCATCCAGGGAGGAAAGAAAGAGGGAGTGGAGCTGGAGGGGGAGGAGGGAGGGGAGGGGGAGGAGAGAGTGGAGGAGGAGGACGGGGAGGAGTGGGGAGACAGTGGCTCAGAGTTTGAGTTCAGCTACAGGTCCAGCGGCAGCCTGTCCTCCCTGAACATGGAGAGTGGCGGCGAGGGGGCTCTGATGGGGGGGGTGGGACCGCATCGGCGTGGGAGAACCCCGTTCTGACCTCCAGGGGACGGATGGCCCCCCAGGCACTGCCGACCCCCTTTCCGACCCCACAAAGAAATGGGAAAAAGATGCAGAGGGGAGGAGTTGGGGCAGGAAGACCCTGGCGGCCTCGGCGATGGGGTCAAGCCTCCCTGACGATGACGAAGAAGAAGAGGAGGAGGAGAGGGGGGGGCACTCCTCGGATTCAGACACGGACCCGTGCGGGGAGCTTCCGGAGCTGCTGGACGCGGTCTGGACCCTGAGGGACCGCGAGCGCTTCAAGGCCCAAGAGATGGAGAAGCACCAGGTTCAGCTGACCATGTACCGGCGCCTGGCACTGATCCGTTGGGTCCGCACCCTCCAAGGGCGTGTCCAGGAGCAGCAGAACCGCCTGCAGACGAGCTTCGACGTCATCCTCACCCATAGGAAGGAACTGCTGCGCATGGGCGCCTCTGCCGGAGCAAACACCACTGCGAGCCAATCTTAGAGAGATATAACCAGGAAGTGGTCTACAGAAGCCAGCCTATGACTGCAGAGAGATGACAAGGCAACAGTCTGATTGGATATGATCCTACCTTGTTGTGTCCCAGACTTTCCTGATTATAAGACAATCTCCATGCATCCTCTGAGGTTGAACTCAGATGTGGCGCAACGTTATAATTTATCCTTCTACCTAACCATACCAAGTAAAGTGTTGAAATGTTTTTTCAAAGCTATAACTTAGGTAAAGGAGACAATTGTATTTTCCTGTATTGCTGATACCTAATGCTTGTCCAAATAGATCCCAAACATGTTCTTGAGAGCATGCTGTAGTCACCTTATAAGACTGAGTATTAAAATGTTCAACATAAGAGTTATATCAAAAGTATAATACTTTTTTATATAAGGTTCTATAGAAAGCCATGTATAGTGATTATGTGATCTATAATGGACATATCCTATGTCAATCCATTTGTCCTGTTATGAGAAAAACTGAATAGCCTACAACATTAAATGTTTTTGAACAAAAATATCTGTCCATGTATGAAAATAAGTCATAAGAAATGCAAAAAAGGTGATTTATATATTGGAATTCAATTGTATATGTAAATCATATCAAGTTAAATTAAATAAAAAAGACTGGCTGACATGTGCATTTGATTAAGTTAATTCATAATTAAATGTGACTGTTCTCAAACACAATAAGTTTGTTTATTCTCCAAACGTTTGGAACAAGAACAAGCTTGCTCTCAGAACAAGCGCTTGGAGATTTCTGGGTCTTCACAGTGTAATTATTAATCTCTTATGGATATATTGAGGAAGGCTTGGTTCAAATAGGACTAATTTAAGATTTGTAAAGATTTGAGGTTACAAACATGGATTTTAGCCTCGAGAATATGACCTTCCACTTACAATTGGCTCTTTATCAGTGGAACAAAGATTGTTTGTATCGCTCTATCACACGGTCGAGTGTTCTGTGTAGGGTGTGATAGCCGTGTGAGGAACAAGCATCAATCTTACAAGAATGGTTACAGCGACTTGACAGCCTGCGGGCCGAAAGAGAACGTCCATGTGTGTGTGTGTGCGGGTGCGTGCCTGCGCCTGCATGTGTGTGTGTGTGTGTGTGTGTGCAGAGATACCAGCCTTTGCCACCCTAATCTGCAGTCTGAGTTGAGCTGGTCCTGCAGGGTCCAGGTCCCCGGGGGAGTTTGTCAGTTTGCGCCCCGGGGCCCGCGCAGTCCTATCCGGCCCGGTGAGCAGCCGCCGGTCCAATCGCGCAATAGCGCCAAACCCCGGGGCAAGTTTGGGATAATCCTCGGTTATTCCTCCGAACTCCATACGCAGGCTTATGTTCTAAGCTTATCGCCCCTTTTGGACGCAGGCATGACAGTAAAAGTGTGAGAAAATTAACATATTGATCTGTTGTTTATTGGCGTTAGCTGGATGTATGTGGGGCATCATGTGAGGAAGCTGGTGGGATAACACTGTTGTTATTGTCCTTGCTGTAGAACCGTGTACTGGCAACCGTTTCCAAAAAATGTTTCCTATAAACGGCATTGAAAGAACCAAATCGTCTTTCTGAATTGAAATTCGCCAAGATGTAATTATGGAGGTTGCACACCATGAATAGCCTATTAGAAACTTAGAAAGGAATGAGTTTTAAAACTCAAAGTTTAGGCTTCAATTCACTTTCTGTTTTTGTCATTTTTACATAGCCTATTTAGTAGGCCAATGCCTTGGTCTATTCATGGAAAACACAATCTCAATTCCATATATACTCTTTCTCTCTCTCGTTAGAACACATCACTTCGTCTCAGCAACACTGTATAATAGGCGCACCAGCACGGCGGGGCACGAGGCAGAGTGTGACGGGGACCCTGCTGGGCGCGAACAGCGGTAACGTTGAAAGAGCACCGAGCCCGGGGAGACGCGCATACGGGAGGGCTGCGGGACGCGCCACTGTCTCTCTCCTCGAGCAGAGTTGCTAATGCAGTCGGTTATGCGAGCTAAGAGAACGTTTGTAAATCAGTTACAGGCGCATTTCCCCCCAAATTAACACGGGCGAGGCGGGGGAGAGAGGTGTGCACAGCTGGGCCTTGTGGCGCCCAATTCGGTGCCAAGTGGCACTGAGGTCTGACTGTGACCCTGTGATATTCGCGATACCTGCTCATTAGTTTCCAACAATACATTAAAATGATCAAAATCATATAGGCGCTTGGTGCGAAAGTAGGCCCAAGTTATATGCCTACCTCAAGCATAAAGCACAACTTTAATGTGCGCATTGTTTCCTGTGCAATAACATCCTATATTTATTTTAGCTTTTGTATTTGGGTCTAAATCATTTTATGAAGTAAAAAACTGAAATAGTATACAATGTTTTTAGAGCTTGGTTATCCACATTTTAAAACATGGTTTATGACGTTGCCACAAGACAGTGGGCCAGCGGAGGCCTTTCAAGAGATGAAAGGCGTTTGAATCCAGTAGAGGGCGACACTCCATCACTCAGCAATGACGTTTTCGGTCGCTTTTCATGAAGCTCTATGGGCCTGCAATTGCATATTTGGAACGCGAGGGGGCTGTCGTTTGCACAGACCAACAAAGTAGCTGCTGTATTCACTGTTTCCTGGTAGGACATATACCCCAGTTCTGTGTGATGAGTCCGAAGAGCAGACTCTCTCTCTCCCCTCTCTTCTTTCTCTCCCTTTCTTCCCTCTGCCTGATGTAGTGTGACAGTGCACTAGCCCCCAGCACTCTGTTGGCGTGGAAACAATCAGCTTTGACAGAAAGGGGGTGGTGGGGGATTCAGGGGAGGGGGAAGGGGGGGGTTGCGGCCTGCGGCCTGTGTATGATGAACTGGATAGAAAGACCTGTCGCCAGAGAAAAAGTGAAAACATACAGTAGCCTATAGGAAAAAAATAGATAGATAGACCGACAGACAGACAGATAGATAGACAGATAGCCATATAGACATATAGACATATAGACATATAGAGACAGATAGACAGATAGACAGATATAGACAGATAGACAGATAGACAGATAAATAGATAGACAGATATATATAGATATATATAGATAGATAGCGAATTATTGATATTTTTATGATATCAATTTGCATGTGAAAACAGTTGCACAGAATCATGCATTCAAACTCAAGAAGGCTAAATTGTTACCTCACTTCATTTAGATTACACCATCACCATCTTATTGCAGGGCTAACTTGTTGGCCGATTTTTGATCAATAAAACTGTAACTGTAAACAGTGGGGGTAAACTCAACCAGTAATTCAATAAAGTTGCCTCTT
Source organism: Mallotus villosus (assembly GCA_903064625.1). Lineage (NCBI taxonomy): Eukaryota > Metazoa > Chordata > Actinopteri > Osmeriformes > Salangidae > Mallotus > Mallotus villosus. The sequence continues at coordinate 802,598 of CAEFZP010000164.1, read as the reverse complement.
GAGGACCTAAATCACTTGTAAATCTGCTGTCTAGTTGGAGTCAATCCGATGGGAGTTGCTGAATGTGGGCGTCCAAGCTGTTGGTGGGTATAGGGTTC
>CAEFZP010000164.1:0-45000 GCA_903064625.1 Mallotus villosus | reverse complement strand
CTCACAGAGACGTCGTGCGTACACAACACCAGGAATAGAAATCCAGGCACAACAAGTCAAACGTCAACAAACGGTCGGAAACCCTTTGGCTGGTGACTTGGGCAACGAAATGGCAAACCCAGCTTGTTCCCCTCAGCAGGTTGCTGGTTGTTTCTGGGCCAGGAGTCAGACAAGCAGAAGGCCTCCCACGGCTCAGCCCCAGCTTCATTAACCTTCTCACTGCAGCGTGTCTCTGAGAGCTGCCAAGCTCGGAGAGCGCCCGCTCGGCACCACTCCCACGGCTAATCGATGACTTCTCATTGGTCCCCATTGTGTGCTCGTTGGCGTGGGGACCAGCTGTATGAGGGCCCCTCGAAGCCTGGGGACGTCGCCTGGAGTTGAACCGGCAACCTTTAGCCAACCTTTAGATCTTTGTCAGTTGCTGGGGCACACCGGGTATTTAACAGCGGGGAGTTTTCACTCATTGCTGTAGCGCTGCCAGAGAGGTGTGATCTCCACAGACTGACAGTGTTACTCAGGTGTCAGACTCATGTGTCATACGTGTGAGCGGCACTTGAGGAACATGAGACAGCGATGAGGATGATGATGGGGGAGGAAGAGGAGGCGAAAGGAGGATGTGCTCTGACGTCCACTGGCCCCAGGTGACCCTTTGAGGATGAAAAGGAGGGATGAGAGACACATGGGGGAAGGAGAGGAGGACATTTCGTCCTTCCGTTTGATCCGTTGCTCCTGTTCGAGGTGGAGTGTAGGAGCTCTGGTGTGGGGGTGGGAGTGTGGGTGGGTTGTAGGAGGTCTGGTGTGGGGGTGGGGGTGGTGTGTGGGAGCTCTGGTGTAGGGGTGGGGGTGGGTGTGTAGGAGCTCTGGTGTGGAGGTGGGGTGTAGGAGCTCTGGTGTAGGGGTGGGGGTGGTGTGTAGGAGCTCTGGTGTAGGGGTGGTGTGTAGGAGCTCTGGTGTGGGGGTGGGGTGTAGGAGCTCTTGTCTAGGGGTGGGAGTGTGGGTGGGGTGGACTCTCACTGGACAGGACAGGTGAAGGTACACAACTGGGAGAAGATAGAGTTGGAAATTGGGGAGGCTGAGCCGGGCATTCACACAATGAGCTGGACAGCAGATAAAAAATAGAACCCCACCCCTCCCACTCTGCATGACAGTTCCTCACCTCCCTCACCTCCCTGACCTCCCTGACCTCACCTCCCTCACCTCCCCACCTCACCTCCCTGACCTCACCTCCCTCACCTCCCTCACCTAACCCCCTCACCTCCCATCCTCTCCCAGTCCATCTTCTCCCCCCATCCTCCCTTCCACTGTCCCTCAAAAATCAGATGTGTGGTTAAGGCAAGATGGCCAACATGAGTCTGTTCCTCCTCCCCAGAGGTGCTCTGCAAGCGAAGGAGAGGGGGGTGGGGGGTCGGGGGGATGGGGCCATTGATTTCTGTGTGGCGTTGTTGAAGGCCTCTGGCCCCGGAGAAATGAATGCTTTCCCAAGGCCAGTGATGACCGATCTGGAGCGAGCCTTGGGGAAATCAGCCTCTAATTAAAAGCCAAGGTCCTCCCCCCCTAACACACACACACCAACACCACTTCCACGAACCCCAGCAGAACGGTAACCAAGAAGAACAGCCTCGTTACCCAGCAGGGGTGCTGACATCGGGAGACGACAACGGCTGCTTAGTGACGACACTGAAAACAGTTGCTGCCTTGATAATAAATCACGGGCAGGTTTGTTTAAAGGCGAGTTAAGTCTCCTCCATTTGAAAGCAGTCTGCAGACACATACCTATCATTGCTAAATGAGAGGTAATATCCTTAAGTTCTTTATCTCTTCTCTCAACTCAGCAGATTCATGTTTATTCCAAAGCACGCAGACACACGTTTACACAAACACACACACCCACGCACACTCCTTGTGCAAAGAAAAGAGCTTTCATGACACGTCATCTTTCCAGCAGAGCCTCCTTAGGCTGCCATGCTCTTGTGAATGAACTTGTATCAAACAGACTTGATTGAACTAATGATGAGTCATTATATGCTTCTCACTGTCTCGCATAGTAGTTTTGGGAATGGGGGGCGGGGGGGAAGAAGAGAGGAAGGGGGGAGGGGAAAGAAAAATAGAGAGAGAGATAGAGAGAGAGAGTGAGGGAGATTTCTGTTTTGGTTTTGGCAGGAAATGAGACATGACATCATGAAAGGAGATTGGTTGGCTGGTGAAGCAACTGTGTGGCATGCCTCTCCACAGGTGGCCTTGACAACAAGCCACGTCTCACAGAAGTCAATACGCCACTTTAATGTCAAGCAGCATCCAACAAATAAACACACACACACACACTTCAGAGTGAAGCATGTTTCGTCTGAATGCTTATTTACCAGTCTCAGTGACAGGAAATGAGAAAGAGTTGTCTTTCTCAGAGGTATATTGTCAGTTAAATGTAAATACCAAGGGATGATGTTTAGAATGTAAGTGCATGGATTTCCTCTATCAATGTACCAGTCCACAACTAGAAATCAAGAAGATAAAATACTTCTACATTTTAAGACCCTTCCATCAGTTCCTTGTCTACAGTACAGACATATAAGAACCTGATGTTCTTCTTCTTCTTCCAATACATTCCGGAGCTTTCAGAGCCAAGGTTCTAGAACAGTCCTGACTCCCAGCACCTATCACCTGATCTGAGGTTGCTCTGCCAGGTGTGCTACGCTGGGATGTTGTTTGTCATCCACACAATGACGAGCAGAATGAGGATGTCCCCACTGTCCGGGAGCAGCGTGACAGAGCCCAGCTGGAAGGATCCTGTGAGGTCAGACTGTGTGACCCCTGACCTCATCCCACCCACGCTGTCCTCTGACTGGAACACTGGTGGAGGGGGAATGAGAAGATGTGTGTGTGTTGGTGTGGTGTGTGTGTGTGTGCTGCGGAGGCGGGAGAGGCAGTGACATGCCGCAGTAAGAGCAGCCTGCGTCGCGCTCCACTGAACATCGTTGACTAAGCAGCTCCCAGACTCCAGGATGGAGCTGCACACACACACACGTTTCTCTTTCACACACATTTACAAACACACACACATTCAACCTTTCTCACTATCTCACACACACACACCTTTGAACACACACAGGAGAGTGGTGTTCATCGCTGTACGGTCGTTCAGGCCACCAGGCATCTATAATCACTCCAAGGTAATCATAACCCACCATCACCTAGTATGAGCGATGGAGGCCATCAGCTCACTGGCTCTCTCACGCTTCTCTGATGGATCTCTCCATCCAGCCTTGGCCTCCACAGACCAGCCCCGTTCCCCCAGAATGGAGCAGTGATGTCTGGGTATGGTTGAAATATGGAGCACTTCTTTGGTGAACTGAATTCACCACGGGGCAGAAATTGATGACCTGCTGGACGATGGCTTTTCAGGTGGCAACGTTCGACGCAGCATCGGCGTGAGTGAATATCAAGTTCACGTCTTTTATTGTCAGATGCACAGAACAGCACAGGGTCAGACTGGGCACTGAAATTCTTTGGACAAGACAACGCAAAGCAACCTGGTATTACATGACATATAAGTACTCAGAACATGGGTTACACCTATGATAAAGCTCACATATAATATAATAAACCTCCTAAATATACGAAATAATAAACAATACTAACAGACTGTAACAGGATGTTCAAAGACTTTCCAACAACTGGACATGCTCTCACTGTTGATAACCAACCGCTGAAATCAATGTTCACTTCCATGAATGCAGAGACATCGGCGTCTCCGTACACCACAATGCACTCTAGTTAAGAGAGCGTAATTCGGTCTGACAGCTGGTTAAATCTTGGACTGCTGGTCAGTGAGTGGCAGAAATCAGCCCTAATTATGCATATCTATTGTGAAGTCCTTTGTGAGTCACTGGGATCTAATTATTACATGTCCAGCCTTATATAACCACTTCCACTCAGAGTTTAACCACATGTGATCTTGACTGAGATTCGGCAGCTTATAGGGGCCATACTGTGGCGTGTTGGAGTACACTTGGCCAAAGCACAGCAATCATCAGCTTTGAGGCTTCCAATGGAACGTGAAGTACCAGAGACACGTTATCATCACAGCATGGTCCTGCAGGTATTACATGAGGATCTAACCCATATCTCTCACCGGACCAAAACAAGAAAACCAAAAGAGTCCAAAAGCACGTGGTCCATGCGTCATGAGGTTTAGACCCCGAGGTTGAGGTTTAGAGCAGTCTCCTGGCAACAGAGTTCCAGAGACAAGAAAAACAACAACAACCTAATGGAAATCAAACCCACGTCACAGATTGTGTAATGTTCCAAGAACCTCGGTTCCAAACCACCTCTGCTACAGATCTTTCACATCAGTCAACTCTACCTCTCTTCTCTTCCCTCCTGTTCCCCCATCTCCAGCTCACCCATTACAATCTCCTCATTCTTTTCTGACTTTCCTCCCTGTGCCACATGGGCCTTTCCACAGCAGGCCCAGGTTCAAATATCGGCCTAGGCTCTTTGCTGCATATCTTCCCCTATCTATCTATGAAAAGATATCTTTATTTATATCTGTATATGAAAGAGAGAGAGAAAGGGAGCAGACATACAATTTACAACAACAGGTACTTTCTCACAGCTTCACACTTCACAGCCCACTATTGTATTCTCTCTCTCTCTCTCTCTCTCTCTCTCTCTCTCTCTCTCTCTCTCTCTCTCTCTCTCTCTCTCTCTCACACACACACACACACACACACACACACACCAGTCAACCTGTGATGGTACTGTATCAATATAGGAGAGTGGCAAATAAAACAATTGTAACATAATCACCCTAACAGGCACACAATGACGCTGCCCCGCGCCACTGGAGGGTGGACTGGAGGGAGGGAGGCAGAGAGAGGGAGGGAAAAAAACTCAGCGAGAGAGGGAGACAGACGTGAAGAATCATACTCACAGAATGAATCAGGCAACACCAGCAACCGATGTCAAGAGATTCCTTAGGGTGGGAGGTGGCTCGGTCTCGTGGGAGAGAGGGAGGAAGAGGAGGACAAGGAATCCGAGAGGAAAGGAGGGCGGAGGAAGAGGAGGGGGTGAAGAAGGACGTGAGCTCTTGATGTTTGGAGCAGTTGTTTTCCTTCGCAGTGTTGGAGTGTTAAAAGAGAGGAGTCCAATCTCAGCGCTTTGGCTTGAGTGGAGGACGAGAAGAGGGAGAAATAAATATCCTTCTGCAGTGATCGAGGTGTGCAGCCAGAGGTGAAGGCTTGCTGGTTGGGGGGTGGATGAAGAGGGGGCAAAATGAATGAGTGTGCTGCTAGCAAATCAAAGGGCCGGGGACAAAAAAGAACATTCTGTTTCAATTTTTTCAAACGGGTTACCCTCCCTCTCTCTCTCCCCCCGCCCGCCGCCCAACTCTGTTTCTCCCAGCCTCTCTAGTTGAAGGTGTGTACACTGCGACCAGCTTCTCCTGGAGTAGCAGATCTGGCTTAGAGATGAATAGATAGAGAAACTACTCAATTAAAGAGGAGGAAGATAATGGGATCTGTGGCCCCTGTTCTCCTCTCTTTCCTCCCTCCCTCCGTCCCTGTCGCTATCTATCTCTACCTGACTGGCAAGATTAAGGCATATAATCAAATTCGCTTAATTGGCCCCAATTGTGGCGACAGTCCAATTTTTTCCAAGGCGATTGTTCTCTCTCCTTCTTCTCTCTCTCTCCTTCTCTCTCCCTCTCTCTTCAGGAGAGCAGAGAGAGTGCAAGGAATGACAATGCCAGTTCTGGCTGTCACTCAGAGGGTTGAACTCCTGCACAGACCGCTATCTGTTCGAGGTAAACCCTTTATACTTGAACGCCTCTATATCCATCCCTCCCCCGATTCCACTTTTCTTCTTACCTTGTCTTTCGCCCCTTCTCCTTCTTGAAAAAATCCCCTCTACCTTTATTTCCTTTTCAGCTTCCCTCTCTTTTTGTACTCCTCACACCTGTTCCTCAGCCCTCTGCCCTTTATTACCACCCCTCGTCTTCTTCCCGTTCTCACTTTCGCTTTCTATTTTTACCTTCTTCTCTACTATGATGTGTCTATCTGTTCCTCTCTTCTCTCTCTCGCTCTCTCTCTCTTTTGTTATCTCAATCTCTACTCTTGCTCTCTCTCCATCTTTTACTCTCTCCCTCTCTCTTATCTACATCTATATTTCCGTAGTTAATTGCTTTCAGGTGCTTCTCGCTGCAGGTGGGATGGGGAAAGATTTCACGCTACCTTCTTGATTAATTAAAAAGATGATTAGTCAGAACGATAGAGCGGAGGAGGACTTCTTCTTCGGTTTTTGGACGTTTTGGTAAATCCAACAGGTCACAGTTTGACATGAAGACTTGAAGCCAATACGTCAGAAAGGTAGAACATTGTGGAAGGATTCCAGAATCCTGTTCATTGTCTTCTACATGGTAGCGTTATCACTTTCTTTGTGACATCACTGAGTAGAACCCACGTCTGGAACCTTGTCAACCGTTGCCTGGCATCTACGGGTCTTCAGCAGGTATATCTCTGACGTGCATCCACATTTATGTGTGCGGGGGTGTGTGTGCGTGTGTGAGTCTGAGGCCGTATCATACATCAAAATGACCCCAAATCCCACTCAGAATTCATCAGAGCCAAGAGACAGGCAGCCTAGGGAAAGAGCGGGTTGCCATGGTACCCCCCAGAGGAAGCCGCTTGGGTGCTAGAGGTGTGAAGGACGCTGGGAACTTTAAAGGTTACCACGGTGAAGACGGCTGCCGTGGAAGGAGGCCAGGTTTTGGATACAGGAACTGGAAATGATACACCTACACAAAGAAGGAGAAAGAGAGGATGAGGAAGGGGTGTGAAGGACGATGAGGTGAGGAAGAACGTGTAAGCGATGGAAAACACAGAACATCTGGCAAAGAGGTGTAGGGGGACAGGGAGAGAAAGGGAGAAGAGAAACAGAAGGTGTGGAGAGTGGAGGGGGATATGTGGAGGGAGAGATGGTGAATGTTGAACTATGCCAGATCGTACAGTCTGTGGCTCCCTGAGGATGACCTTTAGGCTACAGTGCTCTCTCTCTCTCTTTCTCTCTTCTCTCTCTCTCTCTCTCTCTCTCTCTCTCTCTCTCTCTCTCTCCTCTATATATCTCTCTCTCTATCCCTCTCTTTTTCTCTCTCACTTCCATTCTTTCTCTCTCTCCCTCTCCTTCTCTTTCTACATGTTCTCGTCTTGTTGCCATGGCATCCCAGAGTGGTCCATCACATGCTTTACCAGGCAGTAATGTTGGTGTTGGGATTGGACGGTGGGTCAGGTGGCATGACTGTTTCAGATCTGAAGTTCGTAGCTAGCTAGGCCTTTAGCTTCTGGACCACTGAACCCCAGCATCTTACCTTAAAACTCACTCCTGCAGTACAACCCAAAAGAAGCACCACTCCACAGAAAGACACACACACTCAGAAGCATGTAGAAACACACACACACACACACACACATAGAAATACATATAGAAACACACGTGTACTAGACGCACACTCAAAAGGATACACCATGGAAAGAAGCACACACACACACACAGAGACTTGATAGCAAACTTAAACATGCACACACACATAAGGAGGCATTCTCACGCATACACAAACAGACACTTGGTACAAGTCACATCAACGGAGCATGAATGGGTTTCCTATGGTGCTGATAGAGTTTCCAGTGGGTTCAGGATGCATTTAAAGATGATAAATGTCCATGCAGCATTTATCATCCATCTCTGTATACATCTGCTGGGTTCTAAATTCAGGGGCAGAGACAAGCCAGCGTTTCAAGACCATTTACGACTTATGTTGGGCACCTCGGGACTCACACACATCGTACACACACAAACACCAGCCTTCCTCATGACTCACTGATCTAAATCCTAGTTTCTTGCTTGGGGTCCGAGGTTGCCTGTTTATCTCATGCATGCCTCAGACGCTGAAACCTGGATCTTTGTCTCTGTGTGGGTGTCTAAACTGTTTAGGGATGCATGTGTGTGTGTGTATATATGTATATCTGTCCGTACGTAAATCTATTTATGTGACAGGAAAGAAAAGTGTGTGTGTGTGGGTGTGTGTGTGTGTGTGTACGTGCCTGAGCAACCTAACCCTCCCCTGAGGTTGGGGCGTTCTTGAACAGACTCTAGTTTGTCATTGTTGTATTCACCCCTCAAATCGCCTGAAGCCTGGTGCCAAGCATACTACACACACTCGCATACACAGATATGAGATATTCAGACACACACACACACACAGATGACAAAAGGTGATAGGGACCCAGAAGGTAGCATATCTTGAGCTATCATCTCCCTGTCAGACTGGCTAATGGCTAGCTAGCAATAATAGTGTTAGCGGTTAGCATTTATCTTGATTGTTTAACCAATTATCTGTCAGCATGGTAGTGTGTGCATGGTTGGGGTAAGTAATGGGGAGAAATCAGGAGAGATTGTGATGAAGAAATGGAGGGATGAGGGGATGGATGGAGGGATGGATTAAGGGAAGGTGAAAGGGACAAGCAGGTTGGGGTGAACATAGATTGTTGGACAGTCTGAATGTGTGGTTTCCTTGACTTGGGGATCATGTGCGTGGATGCAGACTGTAGAGATGAAGGATGGAGGAGGACAGGAGAGAGGGAACGAACATGAGAGAGAGAGAGGAGAAGATCAAAACAGAGAGGAGGGGAAGAGGAGGTGAGAAGAGAGGAGAGGAGAGGAGAGGAGGAGAGGAGAGAGAAAAAGAGAGGAGAGATTGTAGGGTGACGGACAGGAAGGTGAGGAAGGATAAAATGGCTGATGGATGACAGGGGGGCGATTTTGGGAAAAAAACGATTGGAAAAGGTGAATAATGAAGAACAATGGAGGAATAGCTACTGCAGTGAGAGAGAGGATGAAAAAGGATGCAAGAGAGAGAGAGAGAGAGAGGGGGGAAAGGAGAGGAGAAAAGAGAAAGGAAGGAAGACGAGGTAGAGAAAAGACAGGGAAAATCTCTCTCTTCCACACTCACCCGTCTGGCCCCCTGCTCCATGGACCGATGCTTAGCTCCAGCGCGGTTAGCGTTTAGCGGTTGCCACGGCGGCAAAAGAGAGAGAGAGAGAGACCCTCATCCGAATGGCAAATGGACAGACGGCGATTATGAGCGTGTGCACCAGCGCCGGGAAAAGAGAGAGAGCGAGAGAGTGAGCAAGGCAGGCAGCAGTGGGAGGAGGGATAGGGGGAGGGGAGAGCGCGAGGGTAGGAACAGAGGGGGGGGGAACAGGAGAGAGAGGCGCACAGACAGAGATGGACTCTGTGACAAGTCTCATGTCCTCATGCAGCCTGAGCCCCAGCCTCAAAACCAACCTATCGCTCTCGCTCACCTCTCTCTCTCTCTCTCCTCTCTTCATTCTTACGTTCTTTCCCATACAAACGTCAGCTGCTGCTATCCTTTCATCCCCTGCTGTCTGTCAGCCCAGAACATCAGCACACACATGCACAAATAAAGAAATACATTCAAAAACAAGCATAGACACACACACACAAGCAAGCAAACACATCCAGCATGGTCACACAGTAAGACTAACACATAAGTGCTCTGACGGGCTACAGCATCTAACCACACACTGCAAACACAAACACTGCAAGCACAAACACTGCAAACACATACACTGCAAACACATACACTGCAAACACAAACACTGCAAGCACAAACACTGCAAACACATACACTGCAAACACATACACTGCAAACATATACACTGCAAACACATACACTGCAAACACATACACTGCAAACGCATACACTGCAAACACATACACTGCAAACACATACACTGCAAACACATACACTGCAAACACATACACTGCAAACACATACACTGCAAACACATACACTGCAAACACATACACTGCAAACACATACACTGCAAACACATACACTGCAAACACATACACTGCAAACAAATACACTGCAAACACATACACTACAAACACATAGACTGCAAACACATAGACTGCAAACACATACACTGCAAACACATACACTGCAAACACATACACTGCTGTCTGGAATCCTCCGTTTGGTTCACACACACAGAAATGCACGTCACAGAAAACGCACACACAGGCTGTACATATAGCTTACATCAGAAAAATAATTGCACACGTGAATGTGTGTGTGTGTTTGTTTTCAGAGAGGACGGAGGGAAAGGGAACGCCTAATCACAGTGGGAGACAGGCCTCATAAACCTTCTGCTCCACGGGAGTGTTAGGAAACATCCCTCTCTATAAATTACCTTCACATCACTTCTCTCTCTCTCTCTCTCTCTCTCTCTCTCTTCAATTGTCTTTGGCTTGGCTTTTGTTTCTTTGTGTAAGTGTTGCCCTGAGGGTCGTGGTGGTCATGGTGGTCATGGTGGTCATGGTGGTCATGGTGGTCATGGTGGTCATGGTGGTCATGGTGGTCATGGTGGTCATGGTGGTCATGGTGGTCATGGTGATCATGGTGGTCATGGTGGTCATGGTGGTCATGGTGGTCATGGCGGTCATGGTGGTCATGGCGGTCATGGCGGTCATGGCGGTCATGGCGGTCATGGCGGTCATGGTGGTCATGGTGGTCATGGTGGTGGGTATGAAGTGTTCCAACATGCAACGTACGATCCAGCTTCGGCTACCTTCAGAGATCATCAAAGTCGTGTGGAAAGTCAATACACACCTTTAAGAAAACGTAGCTGGGTCTATATTAATACAGACTACGTGTCAGAGGAAGTATGACTGTGTCAGAGGAAGTATCACTATGTCAGAGGAAGTATGACTATGTCAGAGGAAGTATGACTATGTCAGAGGAAGTATGACTGTATCAGAGGAAGTATGACTGTATCAGAGTAAGTATGACTATGTCAGAGGAAGTATGACTGTATCAGAGGAAGTATCACTATGTCAGAGGAAGTATGACTATGTCAGAGGAAGTATGACTATGTCAGAGGAAGTATGACTGTATCAGAGTAAGTATGACTGTATCAGAGTAAGTATGACTATGTCAGAGGAAGTATGACTGTATCAGAGGAAGTATGACTGGGTCAGAGGAAGTATGACTATGTCAGAGGAAGTACATGTGTTTGTTGGCCTGTGTATGGAGGAGATCGTATTTAATGCATTCATGTTGAGATACAGCATGATAGAAGCTGTTTGCTAACCAAATAAATACACTCCAAGGACAGGATGGAGACCTGTACATAGCACAACACACAAACACATTCAAACACACACACGTGCTCTCACACCGCTCAAACATAAACTCATGCGCACAACTCTGCTTACACACACACACACACACACACACAGAGACTCACACATGCACACACAGTTTGACGTGTGTGTCCCCTGCCGGAGGGCGGTGTGTTCTCTCCTCCTTTATCTGCATGTAAAACTGCAGTGTTTTATCATCCCTCCCTCCTCCTCCCTCCCTGTCCTCCCTTTCAGGAGGCGTCTGTGTGGTCCTTCTGTTCACGCCAGGCAGGGAGGACCAGGCCAGGGGAGAGAAGGACGGAGAGAGGAAGGGGGAGAACACAGAGAGAGAAGCACATGGGAGGAGAGAGCAAAGAGCCAGCGAAGGCAGAGAGCGAGGAGAGAGAGAGTGCATGAGGGAATGAAAGACAGGTGCGAGAGAGGGAGAGAGAGAGAGAGAGAGAGACAGCGAGAGACAGCGAAAGAGAGGGAGGGAGGGAGGGAGGGAGAGGGTTGTGTTGGCAAGGCAGAGAATTGACATTCAAGCCTGTTACCATCCGTCGCCATTGGAATAGTGATCAGCAGCTCAACATTCCACTCACATAGCCTCCACCATCAATGAGGGAGGGAGAGAGGGAGGGAGAGAGGGAGGAGAGGGAGGGGACAAGAGGGAGAGAAAACTACGTACGGGGAGAAACAAGGTGAATAACAAGGAGGGTGGAGTGGAAGAGGATGGAGAGGGAGGGAGAAAGAGAGGGAGAGAGGGAGAGAGGGAGAGAGGGAGAGAGGAGGGAATGCAATGAAGGGCAGTGATGTAGAGGTGGGGAAGGGGGGGATGCAGCTCTGACGAAGAAAGATTTATGGTCGCACACATGAGTGCACTCACGCGGGGGTACACACACATGCGCACGCATACAAGTGTGTGCTCACAGGCCCAAGCGTTTGTGAGCACACATGCATGGACCGTGAGAAAGGCACCAGGTTATACCCACAGGCTAGTTTGCATGGACACACACACAGACACACACACTCACTGTTTTCCCCTCTCTCACACCCACTTTCCCCACATTTACACACGTTCTCTGCTCTAGTCAAGCAGCCAAAAGGAGGAGTCCAAATGTGGTGTCATTTGCATAATCCCGGGTCTCCTAAATTGCGAAACATGATCTGGGTAGGAAACTGAGTAGGTGAGAGAACTGTGCTAAAACCCTAAGAAGAGGATCAGTCTTCCTCATGTTCTGAAATGCTAACGTGAGCCGCGGTGTCCTGGCTAAGTGATGGTGATGAACGACCAGGCAGAGAGACCGGATGATTCCGCCACATGAACTCCTGCTGGAGGCCGAGGCAGACAGCTCGACACTGTCGCAGTACGAGGTGTTGACACGGGGGCAGGAAGGCAGGGTGACCTGCTGCACGGCCGCCACACCACCACGTCAAATGTCACCCCACAGCTCTGTCTCCTGTCCTTTCCCCTGCTCTCCCCCTGTCCTTTCTCCCTGCCTCTCCCCCTGTCCTTTCTCCCTGCCTCGGACATCTCTTGCGCCTTCTTTCGTTCTGTCTCCCTTTCCCTTTCTTCTACTCCAACTGTCTCCCTCCATGCCTCTCCCCCTCTCTCTTTCTCCAATTCTCCTCTGGAATCGAGGGAGTTTGCCAGACTTGAGACGGTCTGGCTCTAAACCTGTCAAAGACCTACTATTACTATTGGGGAGTCAGGTGGCTGAGCGGTTAGGGAACCGCTTTCTCTTCTGAGAAAGAGAGACAGAGAGTCTGTATCTATTCAAATAAATGACAGACAACCACAGACATCCACATTAAAGCCCCAGGTGCGACCAGACCCTGGATCCATTTCCGTCTCATAAGCCTGGCTCCAGGGGTCAGGGGTCAGGTCTGACTGGCGCTGACCACACCATTAGGCCCTGGCTGCAGTCCACACTCAGCTGCCAACAGCCGCTACCATCCTCCTGTCTATGCCTCCGTCCCTGCATCTTTCCATCACTCTCTCTTTCTCTCTCTCCATTCCTCCCAGCTCCTTCCTCCTTTCTCTTTTCCATCAGACGTCTCTCCCTCCTGTCCTCTACTGCGGTCAGAGTAAAGGATGAAAGGAATGAGCAGTGGGGGGGAAAGCGGGAGGGAGGGAAGGAGGACTGTTTTTTACAGTATTTTGAAGCCCCCTCTCTCAGTGTCTCTTGAGCTCTGGTAGCTAAGCTGGGGTGATTCACACAGCCTTCATCACGTTCCTAACTATCACTCCACCAGGGGGGAAAACGCCTCTTTGTTGACCGTTAACATAGTGTGTAAAACCATATAGATTTACAGACAAATTACGTCAAGGCAAGTACTTAAGCGATTGGCCTGAGTTTATTGTCTTGCCAATAAAAGCCATTGAATCGTGGGAGGGAGACAGATTACAGCAGACCCTGTCTGTAAAAGAAGAGGCACGTTAAATAAAGTAGAAAGGGAGAATTCCCCCCTTTCACATTTCTCGAAATACAAAAGATCTTTTGAGAGCCTTGTACTTCAAACAGTTTGACAAACGCGTGTTTGATACTGTTTCCAAGCCTCTGTCTAAGGTAAGTGGTTCGGAAGGGGCTGCTGTGGCCTTCATTCATCATCCCACAGATCCATTACATTCATTTAGTCCTTCCCTCCTCTTCCCTCGCTCCCTCTCTTCGCCTTTCCTCATTCGCTGCCCCCCCCCCTCTCCCTGATTCCCCCCCGCTGTGCTGCCCCTCCTTCTTTCAGAGTCTGGTTCTGCATCTGACTTCATTACTGTAATTAGGAAGCTATGCTTGGTGACCTTAGATAGATCTGGGAGGGAGAGAGAGGGAGCGAGCAGGGATCAGACTCCTTGTTGAGTGGTCCATATGGCTATAGGCTGGTGTATGGATGGGTGCATATGCAGGAGCACAGGCATGCTGCCAATGGTAGTAACACAGACGGAGTCTCTCTGATTCTCGCTCTCACACACACCACTCACGCACACATACACACAAAAAGCACACACACAATACTTGAATGTGTGTTGTTTTTCAAACACAAATGCAGATGGTGGCATAGACTTCGATGAATAGTTATTTCCACCCACGAGCATGACAATGTTAACAGTCCCCCCAAACACACACACACACACGTTCTACACTAACAGCTTACTTAGCTAACGGGGTGTATTTAAAGCCTGGTTCATTAGGTCACTGTCTTAGACCAGCACCTCCAAAACAGTTCTGACACACAAATAAACACAACGACCCAGCTGTGTGTGTTAAACTGTCCTACTGGCTGATGCCAATGCAATCAGAGAGCGCCTTTCATGAAAGTTAATGAATCGTATCTCAGTGTCATTACTACAGTAGAGCCCACACTCGCATGCCAGTAACTCAGCAGCATGGAGGGAGGGTGTGTTGTGTATGAGGTGTGTTGTGCCTTTCTGCTGGGGTAGCTGTGCTGTGCTGCCCGTGTGTATGAGGACCATACAGAGGACCCCTCAACCTACTGAACCAACCAGTCATGAATGACAGTGGAATTTCTGGAAGTCTTGGTCATGTCACAACACTGGCCCTACCTGTAAGCCCAGGCTACTGTGCAGAGAGGCTGGTTCCACAGAGGCTGGAGCGTCCATGTTTCTGTTGATGCCTGGTCCATCGGTTGAGGTGTCATCTATATGACGAGACTAATGTGTCATTGATGTCCCCTCATTGATGTCCCCAACCACTTGCAGTGTTGCCCAGTTATTTTGCTGCGTATGTGGTCACAGGTTGATGTGGGAGAATGTTCAGTGTAACTCAAAATGTACTAGCAGCCAATCAGATGCCAGAAAACTGGCATACAAGATGCTGTCTACTGCTGATGGATATCGGTCACAGCTTGTAAAACTAAATATCACAGCTGTTCTTAATGACATGTATTGCATTTAAGGATCATTTCTTTGTGAATAATGCTTCAAGATTATTTAGATGAGTAGATTCTAGAATAGTATAAGCATTTAAATGACAATATATCCTCTGTACTAGGTTGAAGTCACTCATTTAAACCCAGTACATTATGACTGCCTGACAATCTGGCACGCATGCAGCTCAGCTCATCCTCCCTCTCCCATTGAATGGCTGGTGATGGATGAAGCTGGTAGGCTGACAGACTGGAGCTCACAGCACATTAGCCAGCCCCTAGGGGGGTACTTGGGTGTGAAACAGTCAGTGTGAATTGCTCCCTCTCTCTCTCCGTGGCTCCCACTGTGCTCCTCTGCGTTCGTCCTCTGTCTCTCATTCACACTCTCCTCGGATTCGGAGCCCGAGTGTGATATTTCTAAGGCTAAAACGGATGGTAAGTTCGCTGTTGGCAACGGACGCTCACACACACAATCCACAGACAGAAAACGGCATCTCAAAATGGATTACACTTGACACCCTGCACCAATTGGTATATGCTGCGTGTGTGTTAGCATGACTAAACTTGACCTTGATACAAGGCGGGAATTTATGTGTGGTTGAACCAAGTTACAAGTGTTCGTTCTGCTGTAATGAGTCAATGGTAAATCTTAGTCCTACTATCCCATCAACAAGGACATACCTCACACCCTACATTTTTTACAATTAAATACTTTCTTGGGAGAATTGAGTTGATGGGAGGGTATTGTAACAAGCACAGCGCAACTCGAAACCTAGCCAGGTGACCCGGAAGGTCTTTGAGGGGCAGAATGTGAAAACAGCAAAAATATCCAAGGAGACCACTTTTTTAATCCTGTAAAAGCTTTGGCAGCAAGTCTCGCCAGTATACCGGGCCAGGTTCGATCTTTTCTGGCTGATTAAAAGAAATGAAGGCAAACATTGCCAGTCAAACAGCATAGGCTGTATCTAGGCAACACATCTACGTGGTGAAAGGTGGACACCTCACACAGCTGGGTGATAAACAGAGTTGTGCCTGCCTGTCATGTCACCAAACCATCCACATCAATACTCCACGGTAAAACATGCAAGATGCAATGTCTCCCTCTAGTGTGAAAACAGCACCACAAGGCAATAACTTGTTTCAGCACTTTATTAAATTAACCCACATGGCATTTGTTCTGAAAGACATGACATAGGACAAGTCACAGTACACAATGAAAGGAAGAGTTAACAGAGTTTGAAGGAGCAGATGAAACCAAGTTTCATCTCACATATGATATCGTTCCATTCGTGGTTACCTGAAGAACAATGGCAGTAGTCAGACAAGGACAGAGACTGAAACAGTTCAAGTCAATATAACTTACCCCCCGAGTTAATCATCAAACATGGTTCCCTTCCACCCCAGTTGTTGGGCTCCCCAGCGGCCCAGTTAGAGTAGTGAAACGGAGACCCATCGCTCCAGAACCACAGCCGGTCCTGAGAGAGAATACAATTTAATGTCAAGAAAAAAGGCATCAGTATGCATGCATCCCACAGCCTATGGCACACGCATGAATCCAATGCTCACCTTAACAGCATCAGTACCTCCAATCCATGTATTGGGGTGGGGATTAGACCTGCTGCTGACCAATTGCTGGAGGAACGTGTACTCGCTAAAGCTGTGCACGGAGGCTAGGTTAGCTCCCAAACCCACACAATACAGCTGTAGTGTTAAGAAAAAAGAACATATTGGAGCCTTAACAGGAAAATCAAATGACCAGACCCTGTAATCTGGTATTTGACGCAAGAACACACAAACTGCCTTGTTTAAGCTACTTGGTAGCTATTACCTCGGCATCAGTCCAAGTATCTAGAGCAGTCACATGCAGGTAACAGCGTTTTCCATTTTTGGTCCACTTTGAGGGACATCCGGATCGTGGAACAGACCGTTTGTTTCGGTCATCCTTTTCTCCTGGAAAAAAAGGGTACTATGTAAAATGGAAGTAGCCTACTATTCATTTAGTAGGTTAGCCTACTTGTCGGGTGTGGATTTTTGTAATTAACATTGTCACAAGACATACATCTTCACAACCATGTGTGGAAAATTGCTTTGTGCGGTTTAACGAATGTTTGTCATTGTGCCACAATCATTAGGCCCACATAAAAGGAGCTTTCAGTAGGCTAGTAGTTAGTTTTAAACATCACTTAATTGGCCTCTCACCTGTTGCACCACTCTGGACAAATACTGCACAGAGAAACGGGCAGAGAAATACGGCACAGAGAATGGTCCACATGATCGTTTGAGGGATTTTAAGCCTATCCTGAAATGACAGGTTCATTTGAAGGTCATTGTATTTCGTAATAGCCGTCATCATTTCTCTGAACTCAGACAATCCAACCAAAGTCAAATCAACAATCGATCAAGATAAAAATGAGAAAGACATTACCTGTTGAAGATTGCTGTGTGTTTCCAAAGCTATCTTTCAACAAAGAGAGACACAGGAAACATGCCACAATCAGACGACTTTTGAAGTCAACTAACTTCATGAGCAACAGGTGGTAGCAGTTGATGGTAATTGCTAAATTACAGTTAGGCCTAAGGCCCATCAGACATAGAACCAGATGGGGGCGCTACATTCAAAAAAAATGCCTGTGTCCTTGTGTTGTGCCCAAAGACTGTATATAATGATGCTGGGATTTACAGAACAGAAAATCATTGCACCCCCTGTAATTTATGTTCTGTATCTGCATCAAATTATTCTAACCGTTGTCAGAGATATTAATCTATCAAGCATTGCACAGTCAGTCGGTGAACAAGTTAAGAATGCTTTATTGCTTGCGGCCACAAGGAGACAAAAACATCACACGCCATTGTGCTAGAAATTTGTCTGACTAGCAACAGTTGTTGCTAGTCATTTTAAACACCAGCGCTCAGGACTGTAATTGGCTAATACAAAGTATTTAAATGTTCCATGGCTCTTCTTCATTGGCTCCTCTGCATAGACCTGGCGCGCGTGTGTGCGTGCGTGTTTGAGTGTGTGTGCATGTGTGCTCTTTGACCCCTGTAAGCTTTCACCACTTCTTTTATGGCCTCTCCAGAAAGATAATGGTCAAGCCCAGGTCCCCTTTGTTTATGTAAGCCTAGTGTTACCCAGAGTTCAGATTTGGGGCTAGGCCTCTCCCCACACACAAGGAATATTGTAACACAGAATCATTCTTATACAGGATAAATATGTTGCATCTTCAATTTTCCCTACATATCCCTCCTGTTTAACCTGAATAAAATGTGTTATTCCAAAACCACACCAACGCACAATCAATAAAGTCAAAAATACATAAAATAAAAATAATTCATAAAAATCTAATTAATTCATAAAAATCCAAAATGTGTAAAAATCGATAAGACTATACAGCAATATAGTCTAGTAGTGTGAATTAACTCGACACAACGGGAAACCCATGGTATTGGGATAAAACCCGTCATCACTCAGCAGTGGTTATTTGACGTCTGATGCATTGGACCTCATCTCAGATCTCCTTCACACACAATCAAACAGAAACAAAGATTGCAACAAAGAAATCAATACAGAAATGATCAGGATATGAACATGCCTTGTTGTCTACATGGTCATCTCTAAAACCAAACATTCAGTAAACTTTCAGTCAGGTTTTTCTAAGACAGTCTATAACAAGGCCCTGATTGTGCTCTTCCTCTGGTGATAAGCAGTTCTCTCCTAGGTCAGGGAGCCATAAAACCTCCCCCAAAGGTGATCTACTGAGAGCAGTCAGGCCTTTAGGTCAACAGACATTTCTCCCCAGCCTGCTGTAACTATTTTACAACCTCTGCATGATAAGACATCACTTTGGCACATCCTGAAAAGTTCTTTCATGTTCTCAATTTCTGTTTCTTTTCAAATGAATATCAACTTTCTGTAGTACAAACAGGTTTCTCAAAAACAAAACATTAAGCTTTAATGCAACTCCAAAATAATACTTCATCAAGTCACATCAATGAAACAGGATTGTTATCACTTCTTCCGACAGTCTATAACTGTTCTCAAACTTCTGCCCTGGAACATAACAATTCAACTGAAACATCTTTACGTAACTGGTAGAGCGTATCATGATAGGAGTGTTTGTACCTCAATTTTAATCCACAGAAAGGTTTCCAACTTATCTCAAGATTAAAACTTAACTTCTGAATCTATTTACCATTTGCATTGTCATCAATGAAACTGTTAAATCATTATATCCGTAATCATAGCACCATTTAGTTCATACGTATTTCAACATACAAAACGTCATTTCCAAGATAATTCCCATTATTATCACAAAGTCCAATTTGCTGAAACGGATGCCATGATTGTGTATGCATGGTGATTGTGTAATCTTCTCATAGAAAATGTAGTCTAGTTGATTCAAACGGCAACCTCAACACACTGTACTATAGGCACAGCGCGGAGTTCTCCTTAAATTGACATCATCAACCAACATGCACGCTTGACTCACGTGTACTATGCCATCACCTCTGAAACTAACCAGGAATGACCCTGTTCACCTCTGTCATTTCCAGGACTATGTTTCAAATCCACCCCCTCAATCCAGTCTCCTTAGGTCAGTGACCTCTCACTGGATTGGGACAGCATCTCTCGCCTGTCTGTGAATTTCAGAACATTGTAGACTTCACAGTATTAAAGTTACATTCTCACAGTGGTCAGTTGAAAGCAACTGACTCCTCGCTCCATTCCTGAATCTTTACATTTCTTTAGCTCAAAAGAAGTCCATGCATACCTTGTTCTCTCTCAAATAGGGTATGCTAAAAAAGTTTTTCTTAAAGTTTCTATCCTTGTATAGTTTGTAAATCCATTTGCCATAAACACTTTCGTTATCACCATCCCTCCTGTTTGAGACATGATTCATCCCATGGCTCAAATCAGCACATAACTAAATAGATTCTTCAGTAACATAAATTCCTCCTGTTAATTTACATAACTCACCAGTTTGGTGACACTTCCTACATATCTCTCAAGAAAGTCACATCCACATTTCCTATCAGAATGAACTTCTAGTAGAGCAAACAAATTAATCAATATCTTCCCTTGCAGATCATTTAATCTTTTAACCATAGAGAACAGTAAATGAAGAGGCTCTTACATTGTCAAATAGGTCACCCATCCTTTCTACCTTTCCCTGCTTATTGTATCCTAGCCTATTTAGTTCACACCCTAAGTCTCTGTTTGCCGTTGGTTTCTTCACTGAGGTTGAGACGGGCCTTCAAGAAAAGACTCCCCTTTGTAGTCAGACTTGGGCCTTAAGAGACGGTGGTGAGTAACTAACCTGACCCTATATCAATGTCCCTAACTTTCATACAGACAAATGTATCAAAGACGTCCTCTCCGCTATTTTGACTGCAGTGGGTGTGGTGAGCAGTACCTGATATGGTCCTTCCCACCTTGGCTGGACCAGTTCTTTCTTTTGATATCTTTAATCAATACACAATCTTCTCGTTCAACTCCCCCACACCCAGGTTTACTGCTTCACCTGGAACAGAACTTAGCAAAAGATACCTCTTTTCTAGTTAGCATTTGTATAAAATCTGTTAACGTCTTGATCCATCTCTTCATCATGCTATGCGAAAGGTTTAAGTTGTGGTATCACCTATGATCTTCCATAATTCAATTCATTTGATATTCAACTCCTATTAGTCATGCCAGAAATTACAATCTGTTTCCTTGTTTCCTTCTTTAGAAAATCAACTGTTAGTCTAATTTATTTCACTTCAAAAAACTTCTTTCTTTCTTTTAAAACTGTTAAGTTTAAGACCTATATTGTTTCAGATTCCTCTATTTTTCCATGATATGATAAAAACCATTGTAATTATCCCAAACCAGAATTTAATCTGTATACCTCCTATATGAAATATAGACCAAATAATGTAGCTATTTTTTAATATGTTCTATAAAAGGTCAGATAGGTAGAACTTCATAGCCTGTTTTGGCTGCAGTCCAAAACAAGCTAATTAGCACAAACCATCATAACCACAATTTCAGACTTAATGAGTCTTCTCAAAGGATGCACTAATACCACTCATAAAAACATCCTTATCACAGCCCAACTGTTCATCCCAAACATTGTGTCAGGCTCCTGATAAAACATCCATATAAACTTCATATCAAAATGACAATCAAACTCCAAATAAAAGTATATTTGAGTTATGTTCTCTCTTATTGTTAACCAAATTGCATCCAATACCTTTATCAAAACTCTTTAAAAACCCTAGATTGTACTATTTCGACTTAAAATGTTCAATGTACCTTCAAAGTATATGCATATTTCCTTTTTCAGAACATCAGTGTTTAAACTAATCATCTCTTCTCATTCATAAAACGTTCTTTTGTTTCATTCCATAACCTTCCATGATCACTCTAAACCGATCTTTCATGTAACCATCTAATCATTTTTCACATATATTTCCTCAAACCAAAATAAAACACTTGTGAAAAAGAACCACCCAAAATAACCCAAACTGGAAAAAGCCATCAATTGGTTCCATGTCAATGGATATTTGATGTGCACGTTATTTAAGTCAGACAGTAATAAAGTTACAATTTCAAATAAAATCAAACCCCTAAACAAAAGACATTCCCTTTCTGTAGACCTACTGAACACAAAAACTTCCCATAAGTTTCCAAGGTTGCAATAATCGAATGTATCTCGCCGTTTGATTTCAAAATTAGCCTTCTACTAATTATCTGTAATCAATATTTGAATTTGCTTTAAACTATCGTTATCAAACATTGTTTCATGAAATCCATGTTTAGGTTAAAACTGCTCTTAGCAATTCATGCTAGAATTACGCTACCACTCGTCACGTCAACCAAACAATGCCCTTAAGACAAAGGAAATAACTCAAAATGCTCCCTTTTCTTTGTAAACCTTTAAATTCACAATTTAACAAGTGTAACATAAGCCCGCAAAACACAAAACCTTACTCTTTAACTTCTCAAAGGTCTTATCAAAGCATGTAATACAGAATACTCCTTTTGAATGTTCCTATTATTACGCTCTCAGCATGCAATGCACGGATCTCCAATCTTAAATTTGCGGACCAAAAACCCTAAATGAAAATATTTAATTTGAATATTTTGTAGTTTGTATATGGTTTAATGTAACACTTCTCACTTTTTCAATTTTAATCTTAGTTTTTCTTTCTTAATGAATCAGCTCAAATAGGGACATTGCCTATAGGCTATCTATCAGCGCGCGTTTCAAACTTGCTCAAATAGCAGGCGCTGTCAAAACCTTTAAACGTTTTTATTTTCTTTGAACAACACAGCTGGTTGGCGTTTACCTTTTATTCACTTAATTTCGCATAAGTATAACTTTTCCAATCTAATTAGAACCTATTTATGAACCAGGAGATTAGTTTATGCATTGTTATTGAATACCGTCACACATCAAAGATTTGCCGCTTATAGGCTAAAGAAGTTCCGGTCGGAAGGCTTAAAGAACCCTGCCTGTTTGACTAGGTTTTATAACAAATGTTGATCAAGCATTTGTTAACCACCCAACTTTGAATTCATCCAAACAAACACATCTCTCAGCATTTAATACTCACATATTGATGCAGAATTACACCCTCTGGGAATTCACCTTTGTGAGATCTCAGCGCACCGGGACTCTATAGCCCCCACTTTCTCCATTCCTCCTCGAACTTTCTGTAATTTATGTCAAATGTACTCAAACAACCAAAATCTTGTTAGCAAATGTATGTAAATACTCATCACGTAACATCTTTCAAGAGTAACCAAATTAGTATATCAAATTGGCCTCATTCGTGTATTTCTATTAATCTGGTATTTTCAATCTTGCCATAGTTGCAAATCTAACTTCCTGGACTCTTCCCTGTCCCAGGACAGAACAGAATGCATTTCCTCCACTGGAGAATAGTTAGCCATTAGCTATTAGCTAACCAAGCCACATCATGGATCTTTACTTCTGAGATCCAAAGCCATCCTAGCCATTTGTAAAAGCAAATTGGAGACAGCGTCGTTCGAATCATGTCAGCCTTCTGATTTATTTCTAGGGTCAATTCTACCCTCTTACAACATATAGGCTAAAACAATTACCCATGGTTATATTTACAACAAAACCTAATATTAACAATTCTATCAACTCTTAGTAGCCTACAATTTCAATTTCAACATAAAACTTGGTCCAAAGTGTACATATGGACCTAAGATTAGGCTACTCGTCAGAGATGTTTACACATGTCAGAGTTCTGGTCGGACAAGCCTTCAACTAGTCCATTTGATTAGGTAAATATTAATGCCACCAAACTCATATATTTCAGCAAAACAACCTCAGCAGCATCAAACACATAGTACTATTTCAATTTCAACAGAAAAATTGGGCCTCAAAAACAATCTCAGTCTCTCCGACTGGTTCCCCTTGTATACACTTCAGCCTCGTGGACTGGTTCATCTTTTACGTGCGGCACGGAGATATCTTTTACCTGTAGCCTTCTCAATAGGGCTGTGGACCGGTCCGTTCACTTCAATGGCTTTCTACAGAACTTAGCAAACTAGGATAGCCTACTAACGCTGCTTCCCAGTACCCTGGCGCCATATCTTAGTAAACGTGACCCCTGTGATTAGCCTGTACCATCTCACAACTAGGACCTGAATTAAGCAAATGCGAGAGATAGAATTGCACGTAATTTATCTTTAACTTAAAAATCGAGAGTCCAAATTCTACATTGTACACTGAAAAAGTCCTATCTTCTCAGCAACAATAAACACACAAATGTAGAACTCCACTCTAATGGCATTCAAACCTAGGCTACCATGTAAATTACAATTCCCAATTAATCAGCAATAACAATCCGTTCTTATGTGTCAAATTCAACCAATACACATCTACAGGTCAGGATCCAATCTGAGTTTAATACACGACTTCACAGCGGAGTATTTCATCCAACTATGTTTTACTGCACTGGCATTCCCACAGAAATCAGCAATAATCTGTCCATTTGGTTAGGTATTTAACTACCACCTAACTCAGACTTATTTCAAATATCTCAGTTCAGGTCGGTCAGGCCAACTAATTCTGCTTCCCGGATTTCCCGGCGCCATTTCTTAGCAAAACATACAGTCAATTTACTTCACCGATCTTTCTGCTCCTGATACGTCACAGATCACGGATCTCAGTAAATATGACGCCCTACTCGCTGCACTGGATTTCCACCAGGTCTTAGCTGATAGGGACCAGAGTGCACCTTTAACGACTACACTATGGAGTTTTAAAAATCTATCACAAAAGTCGACTATATATATATATACAATTTATTCTTACCTTGTCCATCAAAAGCTGTGCCTCTCATAGCTAGTCCAGAATTCCGTCACCTTTCCACTATCCCCCAGAAAAAATAGGCCTCTTTTTAAACAGCTATGTTTAGCTGCAAGGTTCTCCACCGTCATGCACGTCTGCATGATTTCAATTCTTGGGTATGGATGTGGAAAGGATGTTGAAATCCGGCTCTCGAAGGACCAAGTTGTCAGAGATATTAATCTATCAAGCATTGCACAGTCAGTCGGTGAACAAGTTAAGAATGCTTTATTGCTTGCGGCCACAAGGAGACAAAAACATCACACGCCATTGTGCTAGAAATTTGTCTGACTAGCAACAGTTGTTGCTAGTCATTTTAAACACCAGCGCTCAGGACTGTAATTGGCTAATACAAAGTATTTAAATGTTCCATGGCTCTTCTTCATTGGCTCCTCTGCATAGACCTGGCGCGCGTGTGTGCGTGCGTGTTTGAGTGTGTGTGCATGTGTGCTCTTTGACCCCTGTAAGCTTTCACCACTTCTTTTATGGCCTCTCCAGAAAGATAATGGTCAAGCCCAGGTCCCCTTTGTTTATGTAAGCCTAGTGTTACCCAGAGTTCAGATTTGGGGCTAGGCCTCTCCCCACACACAAGGAATATTGTAACACAGAATCATTCTTATACAGGATAAATATGTTGCATCTTCAATTTTCCCTACAACCGTATATTGAGGAGTCTAGTATGAGTAACCACGAGTAAGATTCCACCAGTAAGATTCAGTAAGATTCAAAATGTAACACTTTCCTAGTCAAAATTAGCAGTTCAAGTTAACCATCTGTTGATTACCAAGCTGCCTTCCTCCTGTGTGGTGCAATATGTGAGATGCATTCCAAACACACACATGCACACACCACAACACATCTTTTTTCTCTTTCTGAATACCAAGGAAGTATCTCCAAAAAACAGGATCAGTTTCCATAAGTTCATTTTGCAGCCATGAATTGGATTGAAGCAATTTCAGGTTGGACAAGTAGTTCACTAATGGATACCAGCTGATGGTCATGGCTGCATTACAGAGAGCACCAACTACACTCAGAACAAACACTGCTGATGCAGACACTAGTGGGCCTTGTGTTTCATTGAAAAACGTTCTCCCAAAGTAACATACATTTTCCTTTAACAAGGCTCAACAATAAATAATAATGCCCATTGAGAAACGCACACAAACTGCAAAAACGACTAAAGTCAGAGTATAATTCTAAAGACAACAGAAATACAGAATACAATCTGACAAACATTTAACCTTCCCTCAGACAACCTTCCACAGCATCATCATACGTTTTGCATGCTTCCTCTGAGTCCTACAATGAAAGCAGATGAACACAGTGTCACGGGGGCATGGTGGAGGCTTCACAGTGGCGATCCATCTCTTTTAAAATAACACATAAAGCAACTAAATCTAGTAATGTGATGATCTCAGCGTTAGATGTTATTTCTCATATTTCTCATACCATTTTCCCAAGGTGTGACAGGAGGGCTTTATGCTGGACAGGGCAAGATGAGGATTAGATAAGAGTCCCATCCTCCAAGTAAAACACCTAGGCTACGTGTGATCACTACCGTCAGGTTTGAAGCTGTATATCTCTGTGAGAAGAAAGAAAGATATCTTTACATGTTACTCTCTTTTTATGACTGGAACCTTTTGTTATATACCAGCTATCATGGACTCACCCCATGGTGTCCTATCCAGTGGTCACACTCATTTTTAACATTGTTTCACTTGGTTTGAAACAGAGTTACCTTGTTCACCGGG
Source organism: Mallotus villosus (assembly GCA_903064625.1). Classification (NCBI taxonomy): domain Eukaryota; kingdom Metazoa; phylum Chordata; class Actinopteri; order Osmeriformes; family Salangidae; genus Mallotus; species Mallotus villosus. The sequence continues at coordinate 18,803 of CAEFZP010000164.1, read as the reverse complement.
ATGGAGTCCATCAGTCCACAGTCAGTCGGATTATAGCAACATGGAGCCACTTTCTGTATGGTGTCCTAGTGGCAGTTGTCTGTGGTTTCTATTTAGGCTGCACTATCTGTTTATAATTCCAGAAATCTGTGTTTCACCGATATCTCGCTCACTGAAGGCATTACGGGCACTGTCTGTTCAACATCTATAGTTCCTGTAATCTGTGTTTGTGCCTCACCAACATCTTAATCACTGACTGCATCACGGGCACTGTGCACTCTTCTCTAATAATGACAGAAAATACAAATTTACCATAAAAGACCAAGGCCAAACCAGAAGACAAACATGTATGTGATCAAATGCATTCAGGTATATGACCATAGACAGTCTCAATAACTGAACTACCGAATATGTGTTTGGTTCGGTAAAGGAGTTTCTTTGTGGGCTATTTTAAATATGGACGTGAGCGAACAGGTGGAAGTTATCAGTGTGGTGGTAGCGCTCTGAACACAAAATAAGCTCTGACTGAATCATCTGTTGGTTTCAACACTTTATTGAATGAGAAACACTTTTAAACAATGCTAAATAAAAGAATCAGTAACCAATCAATCTTCTAATCAATCAACATTTTAAGAAAAGGTCCACAGAAAGTAGAACACAGGCTAAACATAGTAATACACAGGGAAGTGCCAATGGGTTTAGAAACACCAAAATCCATTGTCCAGCTTGGTAGATGTAGGAAGGGATCGGGAAACTCGCTGTTGCCCGTCACGGAGACTAGTTTCCGGTTGGTGAATAGGTCCAGCGTTGGCGGACCGATGACCAGGCTGGTGGATAGGTCCAGCGTTGGCGGACCGATGACCAGGCAGGTGCTGACAGCTCAAAACCCCCCACACCACAGGGGATGTGTCGAGGGGGGGACAGAGAGAGGAAAGCAGGGATCAGAGAATGCCAGGAGCAGCTAACAGTTACAGTCATATTAGAATGAGATCCCCACCGGTCAAGTGTGGACTAATGCAGCGATTTAAACAAAGGTATTTGATGCAGCCTTAGACACTAAGACACCGCCAGCCCCCCTCGGTTGGAACATAAAATCTGTTCCAGGGGAAAGAACTCTAAAATAATTTATTTATAGAATAAGGGTGAGAATGCCCCGTCCCCCGTCGACACCACACCATAAGTATACATTGAAAGTACATACACACACTTACCTTTAGCAGCCATATATTTGACTAAACAAGAACGTTTTTAACCTGATTTTGAATGTTGAAACAGTATCAGCCTCCTTAATTGAGACAGGTAATTTGTTCCAGAGAAGAGGTGCTCTATATGAGAACGCCCTGCCTCCAACAGTTTTTTTATTTATTTTGGGAACCACCAGATAGCCGGCATCTTGAGATCTAAGTGACCTTGTGGGGCGATAGGGTGCAAGGAGACCAGAGAGGTACAGCGGTGCTAATCCATGCAGAGATTTGTAGGTTAGTAATAGAACCTTGAAATCAGCTCTGGCTTGGATAGGAAGCCAGTGTAAAGAGACGAGAATAGGAGTTATGTGATCAAACTTTCTGGTTCTAGTCAATAGTCTAGCAGCAGCATTTTGTACCCGTTGTAAATTTTTTATGTAGGTATTTGGGAGGCCAGAGAACAACACATTGCAATAGTCCAAACGGGATGTAACAAATGCATGTGTTAGTTTTTCAGCGTCATCTTTTGAGATACATTTTTGTACTTTGGCAATGTTACGTAGATGGAAAAATGCAGTTCTAGTAATTTGCTTAATATGGTACTCAAACAAAAGGTCCGGGTCCATTGTGACTCCTAAATTTTTTACCAGTTGGCTTTGAGAGACTTTGATGCCGTCTAAAGTTAGATTGGATCAATTATTTCTGTATTTTTTAGGACCAAAAATTTGAACCTCTGTTTTATCCGAATTGAGAAGAAGGACATTTGTTGCCATCCAAGCTCTCAACCCAGAAACACATGTTTCCATAGCAAATGGTAAATCCCCAGGCTTTAAAGACATATAAAGCTGAGTATCATCTGCATAACAGTGAAAGTTTACCCCATAGCTTCTAATTATGTTTCCTAAAGGCAACATGTAGAGTGAAAACAACAGAGGGCCTAGAACTGAACCCTGTGGTACTCCGTATTTTACAGTGGAGCACCTGGATGAGCAGCCATCATAGTGGACATATTGTGATCTATCAGATAGATAGGATCTAAACCACTGAAGTGAGGTACCAGAAATCCCAACATAGTTCTCCATACGTTCCAGAAGAATCGCATGATCCACTGTGTCAAAAGCTGCACTTAGGTCTAAGAGAACCAGCACAGAGATAGAACCCGCGTCAGAGGCTAATAGTAGATCATTGACTACCTTAGCTAAAGCAGTTTCAGTGCTGTGGTGAAGACGAAATCCAGACTGGAGAGGTTCATAAAGCTGATTTGAGGAAAGGTACTCAGTAAGCTGTTGTGCCACAGCTTTTTCTAAAATTTTGGAGAGAAATGGCAAATTTGAAATTGGCCTGTAGTTGCTGAGACAACCTGAATCAAGGTTTGTTCTTTTAAGAAGGGGCTTAATAATTGCTTGTTTGAAATCGTCAGGGACTTGGCCAGTTACAATAGATTCATCAATAATACTAAGCATGGCTGGTCCAATAATAGGGAGAAGTTCCCTACGAAGTTTGGCAGGAAGGGGATCGAGAAGGCAACTGGTGGGTTTCGATGAATCTATCAACTCGATGAACGCTTCGATAGAAATAGGGTTAAAATGGGAAATAGGGTTAAAATGAGTGAGAGCCTCGACATGTAGCACGCTGGGTATAGAGGAAGATTCAGTGTCGATGGCCAATTTGTCCCTTATTGCATAGATTTTTTGGTCAAAGAATTCTAAGAAATCATTGGGAGAGAGAACAGTATTAACACAGAGTGTACTTTTCTTAGTGAGTTTTGCAACATAATCAAATAGGAACTTAGTATTGTGTTTGTTCTTACTAATCAACTTAGAGAAATATTCTGATCTGGATCTGATGAGGACTTGTTTGTACTCCATTTGGCTGTCCTTCCAGGCCAGGCGGAAAACAATTATAATAGACTTCATGATTTAAATATGATAGATAACAAGTTTCCTATTATCTGTGCATTTCATACTGAAGCATATTAATATCTATTACGGACTATATTTTGATCATGAACATGTTGATTAGATGCAAGCTTATTTTATAGGCTGCTCAAGGAATCATTGGAGGAGAGGTTCCCTAACTATTTAAATGTCAGATATCATATTTTTACGAGGTTCAATGTCCTCCTTTGTCAGAGGGAAGGATAAACACTCAATGGTTAGTTTCTACATGCAAGAAATAGGACAAAGCATAAAAAACAGTTTTATATAATAATACATTTTAATGGTATGTAGAAATGGGTAAACATGTCATTGAGACCTATCCAATTAATGGCTTTAAAATGAGCCTGTGTACATTGTTCCTTGTATTGTTCCCTGTTGTGATTTTCAGCTCTCATTAATAAACTTTCCGTTCTGCACTCCGCATTTCGGTCCTCCTTTTAGCTAGACATGATAAAGTTATATCTGAAATCCTTATCTTTGATGTAAACTGTAGAGTACATTTTCAGTGTTGTACAACATCCAAGTGTTCAGAGTAAATGGTTTATTGTTTAGGAGCTTTAAAAAACAAGACAAGCGAACACATTTGTACTCTGAATTCATTTATTTCAATAACACACCATTATCTTTTAGTTGACTTCCATTGGTCAAACTGCAAACTTTGTTGTCTTTATTACACATGAGGAATGATAGGATCAGTCTAAGGATGCAGGACACTAAAGGGATCTGATCAATGGGATTTTACAGGTGGTTAAAACATCAGAGTCTCTCAGGGGCAGGCCTTGGCACCTGGCACCGGCTTGCAGCGGTCGATGACTGCTCGCACCTTGCTCATCTGCACGCCGTCGTACTTGCCGGAGATGCGCGTGCGACGGGTCACTCCGTTCCTGTAGGTGCGGGAGAGTATGGCTCTGTAGGGGAGGTTGGCGGTTATCTTGTAGCCTTCCATGCGGACCAAGCAGGAGTGGTTGGGGGGGACCTTCAGTTCCACGGACAAGGTGCTTTTATGCTGGGTCATGATGGTGGTGCCCTTGGAGGACTGGAGGGTCCTTTCGCTGCTGAGCTCCACGTTGAGCCTGGCGTTGATCACGGGGACCTTGGTGGTGATGCTCGTTTTGATGCCCACTGTGGTGGAGCGGCCGATGTTCCAGGATTTCTCCACCTTTGTGGTCTTGGAGAGGGTTACCGTCTTGCACACAGTCTGGCACCCGTTGTTGGTCACCTGGGATGTGCGGATGGTCTTAAGTGGTTGGTTGAACATCCTCGCCTTGTTGATGGCGTACACCACGTTGGAGATGGACTGGGTCTTGTAGTTTTTGTAGATGGTCAGGACCTCGTAGCTCTTGTACCAGTACTCACGTCCCTCCCAGGGCAGGAAGAAAGCCTTGTGCTTTGGTACCACCTTACCCAGGCCGTACTTGTTCTTACCCACGTAGGTGCTCACCCAGGAGCAGGTCCTAACAGCATTTGGGGGCACCCTACCGTAAGAGCCACGTTTCCACTGCAGTTGCTCAAAATTATCTTTGTTGGCCAGCAGATCAAAGTTACGACGCTTGTACTCTCTATCGCCATAGGGGTAGTGGCAGTAGGAGCCTTTTCTAGGGTTGTAAAACCCGGAGGTACAGCCGTATTTGCAAACGTAGTCGTAACGTCTAGCGTAGCGGTTGTAGATACGCACAGCTCCGTTAGGGAGCCGGCCGTTCCATCTCAGCCACTTCAGGTTGACGTTGCCCCCGAACGAGGAGAAGGACGTCTCAAGCTGTTGGTTGTCAAAGTCGGCAGGTGTCAGAGGGCCTTGGACAGGACCCTGACTTAGAGGAGGGGGGACGCTGCCTTCCAGCTGTGGGTTCAACATCGGCACTGCAGACGGGCGGAACGGCAGAATTTCACTGACTGCAACACAATTACACTTAAAAACTCAGCTGAAAAAAAAATGAAAACAACCCTGCTCTCACTCAGGCCAAAATGTAATCGGTCGTTGTAATTCATCCTTGTCTGAAAACAAGTCTTTCATCATCATCCAACATTTGGACAGGTGTTTCAAGAGTTGCACAAGGGCAGCCACACATCTCACGTGGCCTAAACTGTAACCTTGGCTGTTACACCCATGAAGGACACATAGTAGGGATGTATGGATGAATACCAGGTTCATCATCTTACCCAGAGGAAGGTCCTGCTGCACTTCAGTAGACTTCGTGGTGGGCTCTGTTGAGGGGACAGGTGTGTCATGGGCAGGGACATCAGGTTAAAACTAGGATTGTTTCTCCTGTGCATATTCAGAATGTGTTTTGATGTGTGTATGTGTTAGGAGTGTATCTCACCTATAGCACCACTCAAGACGAAGGCAGCAAATAGAAGAAAAGGAATGGTCAACTTCGCCATGGTGATGATGGAATCCTGTAAAGAGACAGACAGCTATCAGTCATTGCTATCAGAATTCAATCCAACCAAATTCAACATGTTGATCCAGCTGAGAGAGTGGCAGCCTCAGTACCTGTTGAAGTGTGAATTGGATGTGTCAACAAGCTTCTGTTCCAATACAAAGAAAGTTCCCTATATATACTTTCATGACAAGGAAATTAGTGCAAATGGTAGATTAAAAAATGGATTAGAAAGTAGATGGGAAATCCAACCCCTGGAACTTTGAATGATTTCCTTGATTGACCTGCTTTCCCAGGTATCTTTGTGTCTCAGTAGTGTCACTTCTTCCGTCTTTATCTCTGTGTTGATCAAGTGACAGTTTGACATGCAAAATAAAAATGCTCCTTGAATGTGGCTGAATGATCCACCAGGTATCTTCTCATCTTTCATCAGCATCACTTCCTCCTCTTTCTGGGGTCCGATCCAGGGTCCTTTTGCACCACTCACACAACTGACTACCATTCAAATGATCTTTGATTAATAATGAACATTGCTTTATCTGCTGAATGCAAAGGCACAGGTGATTTAGTTTGGAGATACTTTTAAATTCAACTGTCTTACACAGAGAATTATTGATTAGGCAGAAAGTAATTTAAATAACAGACCTCACAATTTAAATATGATAGATAACAAGTTTCCTATTATCTGTGCATTTCATACTGAAGCATATAAATATCAATTACGAACTCGATTTTGATCATGAACATGTTGATTAGATGCAAGCTTATTTAATAGGCTGCTCAAGGATTCATCAAGGGCCAGGTTCGATCTTTTCTGGCTGATTAAAAGAAATGAAGGCAAACATTGCCAGTCAAACAGCATAGGCTGTATCTAGGCAACACATCTACGTGGTGAAAGGTGGACACCTCACACAGCTGGGTGATAAACAGAGTTGTGCCTGCCTGTCATGTCACCAAACCATCCACATCAATACTCCACGGTAAAACATGCAAGATGCAATGTCTCCCTCTAGTGTGAAAACAGCACCACAAGGCAATAACAACTTGTTTCAGCACTTTATTAAATTAACCCACATGGCATTTGTTCTGAAAGACATGACATAGGACAAGTCACAGTACACAATGAAAGGAAGAGTTAACAGAGTTTGAAGGAGCAGATGAAACCAAGTTTCATCTCACATATCATATCGTTCCATTCGTGGTTACCTGAAGAACAATGGCAGTAGTCAGACAAGGACAGAGACTGAAACAAGTTCAAGTCAATATACCTTACCTCCCCAGTTCATCGACAAACATGGTTCCTTTCTATTTACACCCAAGTCGTCGGGCTGCCCAGCGTGCCAGATAGTGTAGTGAAACGGAGACCCATCGCTCCAGAACCACAGCCCGGTCTGAGAGAGAATACAATTGAATGTAAAAAAAACAGGCATCAGTATGCATGCATCCCACAGCCTATGGCACATACATGAATCCAATGCTCACCTTAACAGCATCAGTACCTCCAATCCATGTAGTGGGGTAGCTATTAAACACGCTGCTGACCAATTGCTGCAGGAACGTGTACTCGCTAAAGCTGTGCACAGAGGCTAGGTTAGCTCCCAAACCCACACAATACAGCTGTAGTGTTAAGAAAAAAGAACATATTGGAGCCTTAACAGGAAAATCAAATGACCAGACCCTGTAATCTGGTATTTGACGCAAGAACACACAAACTGCCTTGTTTAGGCTACTTGGTAGCTATTACCTCGGCATCAGGCCAAGTATCTAGAGCAGTCACATGCAGGTAACAGCGGTGTCCATTTTTGGTCCACTTTGAGGGACATCCGGATCGTGGGACAGACCGTTTGTTTCGGTCATCCTTTTCTCCTGGAAAAAAAGGGTACTATGTAAAATGGAAGTAGCCTACTATTCATTTAGTAGGTTAGCCTACTTGTCGGGTGTGGATTTTTGTAATTAACATTGTCACAAGACATACATCTTCACAACCATGTGTGGAAAATTGCTTTGTGCGGTTTAACGAATGTTTGTCATTATGCCACAATCATTAGGCCCACATAAAAGGAGCTTTCAGTAGGCTAGTAGATAGTTTTATACATCACTTAATTGGCCTCTCACCTGTTGCACCACTCTGGACAAATACAGCACAGAGAAACGGGCAGAGAAATACGGCACAGAGAATGGTCCACATGATCGTTTGAGGGATTTTAAGCCTATCCTGAAATGACAGGTTCATTTTAAGGTCATTGTATTTCGTAATAGCCGTCATCATTTCTCTGAACTCAGACAATCCAACCAAAGTCAAATCAACAATCGATCAAGCTAAAAATGAGAAAGACATTACCTGTTGAAGATTGCTGTGTGTTTCCAAAGCTATCTTTCAACTAAGAGAGACACAGGAAACATGCAACAATCAGACGACTTTTAAAGTCAACTAACTTCATGAGCAACAGGTGGTAGCAGTTGATGGTAATTGCTAAATTACAGTTAGGCCTAAGGCCCATCAGACATAGAACCAGATGGGGGCGCTACATTCAAAAAAATGCCTGTGTCCTTGTGTTGTGCCCAAAGACTGTATATAATGATGCTGGGATTTACAGAACAGAAAATCATTGCACCCCCTGTAATTTATGTTCTGTATCTGCATCAAATTATTCTAACCGTATATTGAGGGGTCTAGTATGAGTAACCACAGTAAGATTCCAAATGTAACACTTTCCTAGTCAAAATTAGCAGTTCAAGTTAACCATCTGTTGATTACCAAGCTGCCTTCCTCCTGTGTGGTGCAATATGTGAGATGCATTCCAAACACACACATGCACACACCACAACACATCTTTTTTCTCTTTCTGAATACCAAGGAAGTATCTCCAAAAACAGGATCAGTTTCCATAAGTTCATTTTGCAGCCATGAATTGGATTGAAGTAATTTCAGGTTGGACAAGTAGTTCACTAATGGATACCAGCTGATGGTCATGGCTGCATTACAGAGAGCACCAACTACACTCAGAACAAACACTGCTGATGCAGACACTAGTGGGCCTTGTGTTTCATTGAAAAACGTTCTCCCAAAGTAACATACATTTTCCTTTAACAAGGCTCAACAATAAATAATAATGCCCATTGAGAAACGCACACAAACTGCAAAAACGACTAAAGTCAGAGTACAATTCTAAAGACAACAGAATACAATCTGACAAACATTTAACCTTCCCTCAGACAACCTTCCACAGCATCATCATACGTTTTGCATGCTTCCTCTGAGTCCTACAATGAAAGCAGATGAACACAGTGTCACGGGGGCATGGTGGAGGCTTCACAGTGGCGATCCATCTCTTTTAAAATAACACATAAAGCAACTAAATCTAGTAATGTGATGATCTCAGCGTTAGATGTTATTTCTCATATTTCTCATACCATTTTCCCAAGGTGTGACAGGAGGGCTTTATGCTGGACAGGGCAAGATGTGGATTAGATAAGAGTCCCATTCTCCAAGTAAAACACCTAGGCGTGATCACTACTGTCAGGTTTGAAGCTGTATATCTCTGTCAGAAGAAAGAAAGATATCTTTACATGTTACTCTCTTTTTATGACTGGAACCTTTTGTTATATACCAACTATCATGGACTCACCCCATGGTGTCCTATCCAGTGGTCACACTCATTTTTAACATTGTTTCACTTGGTTTGAAACAGAGTTACCTTGTTCACCGGGATGGAGTCCATCAGTCCACAGTCAGTCGGATTATAGCAACATGGAGCCACTTTCTGTATGGTGTCCTAGTGGCAGTTGTCTGTGGTTTCTATTTAGGCTGCACTATCTGTTTATAATTCCAGAAATCTGTGTTTCACCGATATCTCGCTCACTGAAGGTATTACGGGCACTGTCTGTTCAACATCTATAGTTCCTGTAATCTGTGTTTGTGCCTCACCTACATCTTAATCACTGACTGCATCACGGGCACTGTGCACTAGTCTCTAATAATGACAGAAAATACAAATTTACCATAAAAGACCAAGGCCAAACCAGAAGACAAACATGTATGTGATCAAATGCATTCAGGTATATGACCATAGACAGTCTGAATAACTGAACTACCAAATATGTGTTTGGTTCTGTAAAGGAGTTTCTTTGTGGGCTATTATAAATATGGACGTGAGCGAACAGGTGGAAGTTATCAGTGTGGTGGTAGCGCTCTGAACACAAAATAAGCTCTGACTGAATCATCTGTTGGTTTCAACACTTTATTGAATGAGAAACACTTTTAAACAATGCTAAATAAAAGAATCAGTAACCAATCAATCTTCTAATCAATCAACATTTTAAGAAAAGGTCCACAGAAAGTACGATGAATTACACAACTGTAGTATCCACTCTATGGTTATAACAAACATGATTTAGAATTGATTCATAATTAAGGATGATTAAAGAAAGATATATTCAGGCTCCATATAGTGCTGCAGCTTGTCAAGTTGGTCTACCTTCATTTGGCGCAGATAAAGCCAAGGCTTGCTGTGCAATATAGATCATTCCATTTCTTTGAACCTGAGAACAAATATAGGGATGTATGGATGAATACCAGGTTCATCATCTTACCCAGAGGAAGGTCCTGCTGCACTTCAGTAGACTTCGTGGTGGGCTCTGTTGAGGGGACAGGTGTGTCATGGGCAGGGACATCAGATTAAAACTAGGATTGTTTCTCCTGTGCATATTCAGAATGTGTTTTGATGTGTGTATGTGTTAGGAGTGTGTCTCACCTATTGCACCACTCAAGACGAAGGCAGCACATAGAAGAAAAGGAATGGTCAACTTCGCCATGGTGATGATGGAATCCTGTAAAGAGACAGACAGCTATCAGTCATTGCTATCAGAATTCAATCCAACCAAATTCAACATGTTGATCCAGCTGTGAGAGTGGCAGCCTCAGTACCTGTTGAAGTGTGAACTGGATGTGTCAACAAGCTTCTGTTCCAATACAGAGAGAGTTCCCAATATATACTTTTGTGACAAGGAAACACATACTTACTTTTTCGTGCAAAGGGTATATTAAAAACTATTAGCATATTGCTTTGTGAAATCCAACACCCGGAATTTTTACAAATTATTTTCTTGATTGACCTGCTTTCCCAGGTGTCTTTGTGTCTCAGTAGTGTCACTTCTTCCCTGTCTTTATCTCTGAGTTGAGCAAGTGACAGTTTTACATGTACAGGCTGTGGAAACTGTTCCTTGTATTGTTTTTGGAGATACTAACCCTATACTTACCTTGATAGTAAGAAACACATTAAAAAGGTGTGGTGTGTGTTTGGAATGCATAGCACGTACTGCACCATGCAGGATGAAGGTAGCCTAGTAATCAAGAGATGGTTGAACTAAACCTTACGTTTTATTAAACCTTTGGTTATCAAATGGTCCCTTTAAGTTTTGCCATATCCATTTAAAATAATCACTTTTGAGGGGGTTTTAAGGGTTTTGAACCCAAAACCAATGTAGAGCCAAAACCAAAAAAAGGTGTGTCGCCTAAAACGTTCTCCCAAAGTAACCTAGTAGGTAACCACCTAGGCTACGTGTGATCACTACTGTCAGGTTTGAAGCTGTATATCTCTGTCAGAAGAAAGAAAGATATCTTTACATGTTACTCTCTTTTTATGACTGGAACCTTTTGTTATATACCAGCTATCATGGACTCACCCCATGGTGTCCTATCCAGTGGTCACACTCATTTTTAACATTGTTTCACTTGGTTTGAAACAGAGTTACCTTGTTCACCGGGATGGAGTCCATCAGTCCACAGTCAGTCGGATTATAGCAACATGGAGCCACTTTCTGTATGGTGTCCTAGTGGCAGTTGTCTGTGGTTTCTATTTAGGCTGCACTATCTGTTTATAATTCCAGAAATCTGTGTTTCACCGATATCTCGCTCACTGAAGGCATTACGGGCACTGTCTGTTCAACATCTATAGTTCCTGTAATCTGTGTTTGTGCCTCACCAACATCTTAATCACTGACTGCATCACGGGCACTGTGCACTCTTCTCTAATAATGACAGAAAATACAAATTTACCATAAAAGACCAAGGCCAAACCAGAAGACAAACATGTATGTGATCAAATGCATTCAGGTATATGACCATAGACAGTCTCAATAACTGAACTACCGAATATGTGTTTGGTTCGGTAAAGGAGTTTCTTTGTGGGCTATTTTAAATATGGACGTGAGCGAACAGGTGGAAGTTATCAGTGTGGTGGTAGCGCTCTGAACACAAAATAAGCTCTGACTGAATCATCTGTTGGTTTCAACACTTTATTGAATGAGAAACACTTTTAAACAATGCTAAATAAAAGAATCAGTAACCAATCAATCTTCTAATCAATCAACATTTTAAGAAAAGGTCCACAGAAAGTACAATTAATTACACAACTATAGTATCCACTCTATGGTTATAACAAACATGATTTAGAATTGATTCATAATTAAGGATGATTAAAGAAAGATATATTCAGGCTCCATATAGTGCTGCAGCTTGTCAAGTTGGTCTACCTTCATTTGGCGCAGATAAAGCCAAGGCTTGCTGTGCAATATAGATCATTCCATTTCTTTGAACCTGAGAAAAAATATAAACAGTAATCATTGTACATGTTTGTCTTTGGGAGAAATTGTGTGATTTGTGTGACAACGTGCTTTACCCTTATAGTTGATATGGATACATGGCTCTCGTCGGCGGTGATTGTTGGGCTCCCCACAGGCCCAGTATGTGAAGTCAACCCTGGATCCATCACTCCACAACCACACTCGGCTCTTTGGGAGATTAACAGACTTGATTTACTTGACTAGATTTGAATGTCAAGAACAAGCTGTTGGAATCGAACATAAACATTGTGATGCCTGTGACGCACCTTACATCCTATCCTTCTTACCCTAACAGCATCTGTCCCCCCAATCCAAGTCAAGGGGTAGCTACCAGTCCTGCTTTTGACCAATCTCTGGAGGAATTTCTGTTCCCCCAAGTTGTGCACGGAGGCAAGATTCCCTTTCAACCGCAAACAGTACCGCTACAGGAGAAAGACAATGTTCTTAAGACTTTCATACGTTTTCTATTAAAACATTTTATTCAACTGAACTGTGCTACAGGAAAGCATAAAAATCTAATAATATTTATGATGATCTGGAATTATTCAGAATGTAATTTTGTTAATTGATGTTGTATTTTGTGACTGTTCTAGCAGCCTAGTTACCTCTGCATCAACCCATTGTTTTCGCTGGGACACATACAGGTAATTGCGTCTCCCGTATCTGGCCCATCCTGAGGGCCGTCTCTGTGCCTCCGCCATTTCCTCTTCTTCCCCGTGCTCTTCCAACTCGTCACTCATCGGCTCCTCTTCTGTATCGAGGAGAGACGGTGGGTTTCCATCCTCATCCGTTTCTCCTAGAAAGGTAGTGTTACACAGCACAGTTATTCATGGAAGTTTATTCGTACAAGGAGATTGAGAGCTGCACAAGGGCAGCCACACATCTCACGTGGCCTAAACTGTAACCTTGGCTGTTACACCCATGAAGGACACATAGTAGGGATGTATGGATGAATACCAGGTTCATCATCTTACCCAGAGGAAGGTCCTGCTGCACTTCAGTAGACTTCGTGGTGGGCTCTGTTGAGGGGACAGGTGTGTCATGGGCAGGGACATCAGGTTAAAACTAGGATTGTTTCTCCGGTGCATATTCAGAATGTGTTTTGATGTGTGTATGTGTTAGGAGTGTATCTCACCTATAGCACCACTCAAGGCGAAGGCAGCAAATAGAAGAAAAGGAATGATCAACTTCGCCATGGTGATGATGGAATCCTGTAAAGAGACAGACAGCTATCAGTCATTGCTATCAGAATTCAATCCCAACAAATTCAACATGTTGATCCAGCTGAGAGAGTGGCAGCCTCAGTACCTGTTGAAGTGTGATTGGATGGGTCAACAAGCTTCTGTTCCAATACAAAGAGAGTTCCCTATATATACTTTCATGACAAGGAAATTCGTGCAAATGGTAGATTAAAAAATGGATTAGAAAGTAGATGGGAAATCCAACCCCTGGAACTTTGAATGATTTCCTTGATTGACCTGCTTTCCCAGGTATCTTTGTGTCTCAGTAATGTCACTTCTTCCCTGTCTTTATCTCTGTGTTGATCAAGTGACAGTTTGACATGCAAAATAAAAATGCTCCTTGAATGTGGCTGAATGATCCACCGGGTATCTTCTCATCTTTCATCAGCATCACTTCCTCCTCTTTCTGGGGTTCGATCCAGGGTCCTCATCCACCACACACACAACTGACTACCATTCTAATGATCTTTGATTAATAATGATCATTGCTTTATCTGCTGAATGCAAAGGCACAGGTGATTTAGTTTGGATATCATTTTAAATTCAACTGGCTTACACAGATAACTTGATTTAAAAATGACAGAAGTTTCCTATTATCTGTGCATTTCATACTGAGCATATAAATATCAATTATGAACTAGATTTTGATCATGAACATGTTGATTAGATGCAAGCTTATTTTATAGGCTGCTCAAGGAATCATTGGAGGAGAGGTTCCAGAACCATTTAAAAGTCAAATATCTTATTTTTACGAGGTTCGATGTCCTCCTTTGTCAGAGGGACATGGATAAACATTCAATGGTTAGTTTCTATATGATATAAATAGGACAAAGCATAAAAAACAGTTTTATATAATAATACATTTTAATGGTACGTAGAAATGGGTACAGATTTCATTGAGAGCCATCTAATTCATGGCTGTAAAATAAGCCTGTGACACCTGTTCCTTGTCCTGTTTTTCGAGATACTTCCTAGATTGTCAGAAAAAATATTTTAAAAGGTGTGGTGTGTGAACGTGTGTGTTTGGAATGCATATCACGTATTGCACCATGCAGGACGAAGGCAGCCTAGCAATCAAGAGATGCATTTAACTAAAAACCTTTAAAACTTTTAAGTTTTATTAAACCTTTAGTTATCAGATGATCCCTTTGAAATAATCATTTTTGCCATATCCATTTAAAATAATTACTTTTGAGTGGGTTTTCAGGGTTTTGAACCCAAAACCAATGAATAGCCGAAACCAAGAAAAGTCACCCAGGGGTGTTGTTATACTTGGTGTGTGCATGGTATGATCTACCCATAACAATTGTAGGAATCCTTTTCATCGTAAACACAAATGGGAATTTGTTTTATTTGGAATCATCTGAAGTGGACTGCTAGAACCATTTTAATGTCAGAACATTTAAACATGGCTCCATGTCCAACCAATTCACTTCATGGCTGTAAATGGAGACTGTTATTGTCAAGGCACTTTTTGATTACCTGATTAAAAGGTCAAATCAAAACCTGAATCTTTAGTTCTGCCATGTGGCAGTCTTTTAGTTTGACATTGTTGCTGTAGAAGCAATTCTGACATAGCCATGTCATGATGATCACACATGAACAGGAACAATATGTAGCCATAGAGTTTCCAATCAACAGAACCATGAGAGATTCTGATCATGAGTTTCCTAGGGACAATCATGAATTTGTATAGTATCTGAGTGGACAAGAGGAAAGTTCTCAGTGTGGAGTATAGTTCCCTGTACACAAGATAGGCGACACGCCTTTTGTTGGTTTCGGCTCTACATTGGTTTTGGGTTCAAAACCCTTAAAACACACTCAAAAGTGATTATTTTAAATGGATATGGCAAAATATAAAGGGATCATTTGATAACTAAAGGTTTAATAAAACTTTTGGTTTTTAGTTCAACCATTTCTTGATTGCTAGGCGTGATATGCATTCCAAACACACACATTCACACACCACACCTTTTTTTATGTTTTCTTACTATCAAGGAAGCATCTCCAAAAACAAAACAAGGAACAGTTTTCACAGGCTCATTTTACAGCCATTAATTTGATAGCTCCCATTTCTACATACCATTCAATGTATTATTATATAAAACAGTTTTTTATGCTTTGTCCTATTTCTTGCATGTAGAAACTACCCATTGAGTGTTTATCCATCCCTCTGACAAAAGAGGACATCGAACCTCGTAAATATATGATATCTGACATTTAAATGGTTCTGGAACCTCTCCTCCAATGATTCCTTGAGCAGCCTATTAAATAAGCTTGCATCTAACTAACATGTTCATGATCAAAATCTAGTCCGTAAAATATATTTATATGCTTCAGTATGAAATGCACAGATAATAGGAAACTTGTTATCTATCATATTTAAATTGTGAGGTCTGTTATTTAAATTACTTTCTGCCTAATCAATAATTCTCTGTGTAAGCCAGTTGAATTTAAAAGTATCTCCAAACTAAATCACCTGTGCCTTTGCAATCAGCAGATAAAGCAATGATCATTATTAATCAAAGATCATAAGAATGGTGGTCAGTTGTGTGTGTGGTGCAAAATGACCCTGGATCGAACCCCAGAAAGAGGAGGAAGTGATGCTGATGAAAGATGAGAAGATACCCGATGGATCATTCAGCCACATTCAAGGAGCATTTTTATTTTGCATGTCAAACTGTCACTTTATCAACACAGAGATAAAGACAGGGAAGAAGTGACACTACTGAGACACAAAGATACCTGGGACAGCAGGTCAATCAAGGAAATCATTCTTCAACGTTCCAGGGATTGGATTTCACAAAGCAAATTGCTATCTACTTTTTAATCTACCATTTGCACACTTTTTAAAGTAAGTATTTCCTTTTCAGCAAAGTATATATTGGGAACTCTCTTTGTATTGGAACAGAAGCTTGTTGACCCATCCAATTCACACTTCAACAGGTACTGAGGCTGCCACTCTCTCAGCTGGATCAACATGTTGAATTTGGTTGGATTGAATTCTGATAGCAATGACTGATAGCTGTCTGTCTCTTTACAGGATTCCATCATCACCATGGCGAAGTTGATCATTCCTTTTCTTCTATTTGCTGCCTTCGTCTTGAGTGGTGCTATAGGTGAGATACACTCCAAACACATACACACATCAAAACACATTCTGAATATGCACAGGAGAAACAATCCTAGTTTTAACCTGATGTCCCTGCTCATGACACACCTGTCCCCTCAACAGAGCCCACCACGGAGTCTACTGAAGTGCAGCAGGACCTTCCTCTGGGTAAGATGATGAACCTGGTATTCATCCATACATCCCTACTATGTGTCCTTCATGGGTGTAACAGCCAAGGTTACAGTTTAGGCCACGTGACATGTGTGGCTGCCCTTGTGCAGCTCTTGAAACACCTGTCCAAATGTTGGATGATGATGAATGACTTGTTTTCAGACAAGGATGAATTACAACGACCGATTACATTTTGGCCTGAGTGAGAGCAGGGTTGTTTTCATTAGCTTTTCAGCTGAGTTTTTAAGTGTAATTGTGTTGCAGTCAGTGAAATTCTGCCGTTCCGCCCGTCTGCAGTGCCAATGTTGAACCCACAGCTGGAAGGCAGCGTCCCCCCTCCTCTAAGTCAGGGTCCTGTCCAAGGCCCTCTGACACCTGCCGACTTTGACAACCAACAGCTCGAGACGTCCTTCTCCTCGTTCGGGAGCAACGTCAACCTGAAGTGGCTGAGATGGAACGGCCGGCTCCCTAACGGAGCTGTGCGTATCTACAACCGCTACGCTAGACGTTACGACTACGTTTGCAAATACGGCTGTACCTCCGGGTTTTACAACCCTAGAAAAGGCTCCTACTGCCACTACCCCTATGGCGATAGAGAGTACAAGCGTCGTAACTTTGATCTGCTGGCCAACAAAGATAATTTTGAGCAACTGCAGTGGAAACGTGGCTCTTACGGTAGGGTGCCCCCAAATGCTGTTAGGACCTGCTCCTGGGTGAACAGCTACGTGGGTAAGAACAAGTACGGCCTGGGTAAGGTGGAGCCAAAGCACAAGGCTTTCTTCCTGCCCTGGGAGGGACGTGAGTACTGGTACAAGAGCTACGAGGTCCTGACCATCTACAAAAACTACAAGACCCAGTCCATCTCCAACGTGGTGTACGCCATCAACAAGGCGAAGATGTTCAACCAAACGCCTGAGACCATCCGCACATCCCAGGTGACCAACAACGGGTGCCAGACTGTGGGCAAGACGGTAACCCTCTCCAAGACCACAAAGGTGGAGAAATCCTGGAACATCGGCCGCTCCACCACGGTGGGCATCAAAACGAGCATCAGCTCCAAGATCCCCATCATCAACGTCGGGGTTGGCTTGGAGCTCAGCAGCGAGAAGACCCTTCAGTCCTCCAAGGGCACCACCATCATGACCGAGCATAAAAGCACCTTGTCCGTGGATCTGAAGGTCCCCCCCAACCACTCCTGCTTGGTCCGCATGGAAGGCCACAAGATAACCGCCAACGTCCCCTACAGAGCCATACTCACCCGCACCTACAGGAACGGAGTGACCCGTCGCACACGCATCTCCGGCAAGTACGACGGCGTGCAGATGAGCAAGGTGCGAGCAGTCATCGACCGCTGCAAGCCGGTGCCAGGTGCCAAGGCCTGCCCCTGAGAGACTCTGATGTTTTAACCACCTGTAAAATCCCCTTGATCAGATCCCTTTAGTGTCCTGCATCCTTAGACTGATCCTATCATTCCTCATGTGTAATAAAGACAGCAAAGTTTGCAGTTTGACCAATGGAAGTCAACTAAAAGATAATGGTGTGTTATTGAAATAAATGAATTCAGAGTACAAATGTATTCGCTTGTCTTCTTTTTTAAAGCTCCTTAACAATAAACCATGTACTCTGAACACCTGAATGTTGTACAACACTGAGAATTTACTCTACAGTTTACATCCAAGGGAAGGAATTCAGATATAACTTTATCATGTCTACCTACAAGGTGGACCGAAATGCTGAGTGCAGAACAGAAAGTTTATTAATGAGAGCTGAAAATCACAACAGGGAACAATACAAGGAATAATGTACACAGGCTCATTTTAAAGCCATTAATTGGATAGGTCTCAATGACATGTTTACTGATTTCTGCGTACCATTAAAATGTATTATTATATAAAACAGTTTTTTATGCTTTGTCCTATTTCTTGCATGTAGAAACTAACCATTGAATGTTTATCCATGTCCCTCTGACAAAAGAGGACATCGAACCTCGTAAATATATGATATCTGACATTTAAATGGTTCTGGAACCTCTCCTCCAATGATTCCTTGAGCAGCCTATAAAATAAGCTTGCAACTAACTAACATGTTCATGATCAAAATCTAGTCCGTAAAAGATATGTATATGCTTCAGTATGAAATGCACAGATAATAGGAAACTTGTTATCTATCATATT
>CAEFZP010000163.1:0-74626 GCA_903064625.1 Mallotus villosus | reverse complement strand
GTAGGTAGTAGATCCTAGGAGAACCTTACAGGTAGACAGACAGACAGACAGGTAAGTACGTAGGTAAGTACTTGGTTGTACCTATAGCAGAGCAGAAGACAGACAGGTAGGTACTTGTTGTCCTTAGAGGCAGACAGACGGTAGGTACGTACTTATGTTGTACCTTTTAGGCAGACAGACAGGTAAGTACGTACTTGGTTGTACCTTATAGGCAGGCAGACAGACAGGTAGGCAGACAAACAGGCAACACACCTCAACAACCTTGTGTATATGACAACTTTTAGCTTGCTAGCACAAACCTTTACAGCCTGTAGGAATCTAGTTGACAGCCTAACATTTCCTTTAGGATGATTAGTGTCAGCGGCACCATGCTTTTCTAAGGCTTGAGTGAGTACAGGAAGAAGACTAGCTAGTGTGCGTGGGCGATGCACAGACAGGGATTATGTCTTGGATTATTGTCTCGGTTTGTAGCAGTTTTCACAGGTTATTGGGGATCTAATCCTAGTCCAGAAGGAATCTCCAGTAGATTCTGTGTGGAATATAAGATTACAAACCAACTCTCGTCTAACAGTCCTCCTCTGGAAAATAGTCTGTTAGTGTTTATTAAAATGATGGAAATTTGGTTTTGTCGTTGGTTGGTCCGAGTTATTGCGTCCTTTGTGAGTTACTCTGTTGAGATTGATGCTAAGAACGTGGCATGTCACGAACCATGTAAGAGGAAGCAGCGGAATTATGTGGTTGTTTACCTTTTATCCGATGCAATGTACAAGTGGGATCGAGAACCTGCACCTTGTGATCTGCAAATGCTCTAACCACTGATCTATACCAAGATGTCAGGGAGTCAGGTGGCTGAGCGGTTAGGGGTTAATCAGAAGGTTGCCAGTTCGATTCCCGGTTGTGAAAAATTAAGTTGTGTCCTTAGGTAAGGCACTTCATCCTACTTGCCTCGGGGGGAATGTCCCTGTACTCGCTCTGGATAAGAGCGTCTGCTAAATGACTAATGTAAATGTAACAACAACAGACACCTCTTCAAACCAGGATGCTGTCTACACCGTTCCCTCAACAAGGTGTTGAATCTCAAAAACAAACTCCACGTGTGGTGGACTGAATCAAGAAGTTAAGCCCATCGATCCATCGAAAGTTACGGTCGGGGCTAAATCTGAGTTGGGGATCAACGGCTAGGAGTTAGGGGTCATGGACAAAGGGGCTAGGAACCAGGGATTATGGTTGAGTGGCTAGGACCCCTGGCTAAGGGGCTAGGAACCAAGGATTATGGCTGAGTGGCTAGTGGCTAGGACCTCTGAATAAGGTGCTAGGAGCCAGGTGTAGGGGATTAAAAAGACCAGGGCTTATCGGGGATAGTCACAAAAGGTGAGGGGGCTAAAGAATTACCTGAGATGACGGAAATAGAAGAACACTACATGAATCACTCGCTCCCTCTGTCACTCCCTCTCTCTCTCTCTCTCTCCGTCTATCCCTCCATCCCTCCATCATAAAAACAGCGGGATGTATAGAACACACGGACAAAGATGAAATTGAAAAAAATTATATCAAATCAGTAACAAACTACTATGCACACAAACTGGCATTCCTCAGTAGCCATGACAACCTACTGTTCTTCTTGCTCCAAAATCATACTGTCCCATAATCACACCCTTTTGTGTTATAAATCAATAACTAATCTTAAAATGCTTAGATCTATCTGTATGTACGTCCACCAGCTGTGTGTGTGTGTGTGTGTGAGAGAGAGAGAGAGAGAGAGAGAGAGAGAGAGAGAGAGAGAGAGAGAGTTTTGGGGCAACACACGCTCCACCCTAAGTGTGGGGGGTGTGTGTAGTGTACATATATAATTTTCTGACAACACGTGTGCTGTATGTCCTCTGAAGACCTGCCTGGCTGTGTAGAACAAAGGATGCTGAACCCGTTGAGCTTTAAAGGAATAGTTCACCCAAAAATAAGAATCCTAGGCCTTTGTGTTGGCTTTGTTCCCTCATTCACTTCCACCATCTTGGTCCCCATCAGTCTTGCAACCAACCCTGTTTGTGCTTTCTGAACTGTGGGTTCAAACAATCAATCGATCACTTCAATCAATTCACTCAAATCCGGAGGCAAAGATTTGAAATCCTGGTTTAAAGAATTGGAAAGGGGAAAAAAAGTTATTCATTTCAACCGATTGAAGAATCATTGATGATGAATGCTCTCTTTTTTTCCTGATTGATGAACTGGATTTCCTTTTACTGATTTGAAGGAGATCTGACCTCAGTTACTACGGTGATATCTTAAATGTATTTCTATTGTATTGCTATGACGATGTTACCAATACCATCACATTTTACATACATTTGGGAAATTTCATTTAATTTGATAAGTACATTTAAACATGTTTATATGGGTACATAGAACCTAGAAATGAAAATGTCTAGGTCTATTTATACTATGGGTTTCCATCGAGTATTGAAATGGTATGATTTACCACTAGTGTACGAAAAACACTTAATTTGTAACTTCCATGTGGAGATGAAAACAGATTAAAACAAACGTGGTTTGACAGTGATGAAACAGCTGTTTGTTGTAGAAAGACTGTGTGCTCACATTCAGACTGTCGTGTCTCTCTCCTCTGTCTTTCTCTGTCTTTCTCTCGTCTTTTCATTGAAGGCAACCGAACCCAGTGATGATGAGAACAAGTTGACGGTAGGTCCTGTGTGCGTTTGTGTGTTTGTATGTGTGTGTTTGGTCGTCTGCTTGTATGTGCGAGTGTATGCATGTGTGCACGAGTGGTATGTATAAAAAAAAAGAGTTGAACTTGAGATTTATGTAATTGAAAATCAATCTGTGCAGAGAGGAAATTACACTCATATTGTCTTGATTACGGTTTGTGACAAATAATGCTAATGCAAAGTTAAAAGTTATTTAAATTTTATAGAGGTTTAAATAATAAAAAGATGGTACCAAAAACAGAGCCCCTAACAAGCGAAGGTCACCTAGTAGTTTGGGTAACTTCCATTCCGTTGAATGAGTGACAAAGACTCGAGCTAGTTAACCAAATCACTGTATAGCCCTTTTTACAAGCAACTAGTACGAGTGGATGACAGGCGATGGGTAACCATGGTTCCCATCTGTCAGGCTAAGCCCAGACTGCAGAGAGAAGGAAGCTGCGCCTCGCTACACAACACCCTGATGAGGAACAGCATAGTCCAGCTGATGATCCATACCCGGGACGCCCCTCCACAGTGTAATACGGTACAGCTAGGACTTTATCTGCTATATTTGTCACTCACTACAACCAATTTGTATGGAAAAGCACTTTCCCACCCAGTGAGGATCTCCCCAAGCTCCTCTCTCTGCCTCCTCTCTTTCTCCTCTCTCATCGCCCTCATTTTCGTCTTCTCTCTCTTTCTCTCTCTTCTCTCTCTCTTCTCTCTAGCTTCTCTCTCACTGCTTCTTTCCCTCCTCATCTTTCTCGGTCTCTTCTGGCATGCTCGGTCTCAAATCCCGGGGCGACTTCACATCAGCGAGCTCATGGCCTCAAACTGCTTCATTTGCTCTACTCGTTCCTCTTTTTCATCGGGTTCTTTCTCTCGGCGCCTCAGCAGATCATCCCTGGAGGGGAGGGTCTCTCCTCGCCCCATCAGCACTAAGGCCTTCCTCTTCTCAACACTCCGCAAGTTCGGAACTGCCGAGTCTACGCTCTCCTCGGACCAAGAATGATCTTTCTCAATCATCGTTTCATGCACCCGTTAAAGTTTTCCGACGTATCCGTTCGGCGACATTTCTATTTTCAGGAACGCACGCGTTGGTTGGGTGCTTCAGCTACGTACACCCCTCTTCGCTCTTTACCTGTTACGTTCAACCGAAAATGGCTTAACTGTTTTCAGTAAGCCGCACGGTTTTCCCCTCTAAGTTAGGATCTCCTGCTACTTCGGGAGATTGAGCACTAGGCCAATAAAGAGGGAGACGTTGCGATCGGGACGGCCAACAGAAGCTGGGATGGCAGCGGAACAAATACAGCGCTCGGTGGGGGCCGAACAGGGAAAACAGACCATTCTGCATCGGGAAGGAGGAGGGGGCAAGGGACATCTCCATCATCAAAACGGTGCGGGTGTCGTCGCGCGCCACAATCTCCCGCCCCCCCGCCAACCTGCACAGACTCACACACCATACAATGATTTGATTGACACCCTGCTCAGATTTGTGTGTGTAAAACACATTTTGACACAGTGACGCTTACACACACTCACACACACACACACACACACACAGAGTCTTACAAAACACAAACACATACACTGACTTGATGTGAAGTCCACACTACTAGACTAAACACTTACCTTTGCTCTACTGGTTGTCCTCCAAGGTCGGTTCAAGGAGAAAGCCTCCATTCTCCACAAGATGGCCAGCAGAAATGCAAAGATGATGGTGCCAATGGTATTTTCAGGTAATACAGGTTATTCAGAGGGTCAAATTCAACTAGCCTTCTCTTTCACACATACACACATACACACCGTATACACACACACACACACACACACACACACACACAACACACAGTTGTGTAGCTAAAGAGAAAGCATGCTCACACACTACTCATCCACCTCATCACAAAACCCACAACTCTATCAACTCTACCTCTTCTGTCTCCATCCACCCGTGTCTTTCTCTCTCCCTCCCTCCCATCCCTCCCTTCCTCTCCCACCTTCCAGAGAGGAACATCCCTAACAGTTCCAACGTGGCGGTGGAGGTCACTCCACCCATGAACGGCGACGTCGGAGGAGAAGTACGACAACTCCCCTTCTTTCATCCATCCATCCATCCATCATTTGCGTCGCGTCATAGTTTACATCCAGCACTTACCAGTTAATAAGAGCATTATTTGTCCCTTCTCCCCCTTCCCCCTCTCCTCTGGAAGGAGGAAGAGGAGGAGGATGAGGACCATCCTCTGAGTCTGGCGTGGCCAGAGACCAACCGCAAACGTGTGACGTATCTCCTCATCCTGCCCATCATCTTGCCACTCTGGCTCACTCTGCCTGACGTCAGGAGAGAAGTAACGTTTACCACCCGCCTTCTCTGTTTACAAACAGTCTCTGGTTACACACACACACAAAACTGGTTACATACAAACACCAAGTTTGTTTACCTTGAGGACCAACTGTGGCACTCCCACAGACTCAAACCTTATCTTAGCCCTTATATGGTTCTATCCCGTCTAAACACTAACAATACACCCCCTAAAACCCCTAAAAGAGAGCACTTGAAGTTGTGGGCTCAAGAACAAGAAAAGGTCACTATTTTGCATGTTTATTATCCTGTGAGGATACTGGACCACACACACACACACACACACACACACACACACACAGTGGTGGAGTTTTGCTCTACACGACCTATACTATCAGACCATTAGAGCAGTCCCAGAAGACAAAAACTCCCCCTTCATTCACTTTATACACACAGGAACCAGGTATCTGTAGACCTAATTACTCTCGTAACCACGCTTCAAATCAGAGACTTTTTTCTCTTTCCTCTCTTTTCGTCTTTCTTCTTCTCTCTCATTCAGTCGTCAAAGAGGTTTTTTCGTCACCGTCCTGTGGTCCCATAGCCTGGAGTGCATCTTCTCCTACCTCATGTGTGGTGGTCGCACCAGGTGTGTCTCTCTCCCTCTCTCATCCCTATCCTGTCTCTCTCTGCCCTCTCTCAACTCCCCTGTTCTGTCTCTCCCTCTGTCGCCTCTCCCTGCTCTCGCCCTATCCTCTCTCTCTCTCGTCTACGCTCCCTCCCTCCCTCTGTCTGTCTCTCGGGTGTCTCTCTCTCTCTCTCGTCCCACTCTCTCTCTCCTTCTCTCGTCATCCGCTCGTCGCGTCTGCATTCCCTCTCATGCTCTCCTCTCTCTCTCTCGTCTCTCTCTCCGCCCTCACTCTCATCTCTCTCTCCCATCCCTCTCTCTGCTCTGCTCTCCCGTCTCTCTCCTCGTCTCTCTACGTCTCTCTCTCATCTCTCATCCTCTGCCTCTAGGATTCCCTCTGTCTGTCGTCTCTCTCTCTCCTCTCTCCTCTCATGCGTCCTTCTCTCGCGTCGCTCCGGCCATCTCGCGCCCACCCCGACCCTCTCTCTCCCATCTCCTTCTCGCTCTCTCTCATCTCTTCCTGCTTCGTCTCTTCTACTCTCTCTCTCCCATGCCCTCTGCCTCTCTCTCTCCCTCTATTCCCTGTAATCTCATCAGATCCGCCGTCTGTACAGCCTGTGACTTAATCTGGTGTTGCTAATAAACAGAGCAACAAGTCTGCCAAAGCAGCCATAGCCTAACTGACTCTTCGCCGTCTGGAATTCGACCCACACCTTTATCATATTCCACTCTAACTCCATCTCTCTCTATTCCTCTATCTCTCTCTTCCCTTTTCTCTTCCTTCCTTCCCTCTCTCTCTCTCTCTCTCTCTCTTCCCCTTTCTTTTCCCTTTCTCTCTCTTTCTAACTCCATCTCTCTCTCTCCCTCTCTCTTTCTCTCTCTCATCCACGTTCAGGTGGGAGAAACGTTCTATGTCACAGAGGAGATCATGGGTTTGACCATCCTAGCTGCAGGGACCTCCATCCCTGACCTCATCACCAGCGTGATCGTGGCCAGGAAGGGGCTGGGCGACATGGCCGTGTCCAGCTCAGTGGGTTCAAACATCTTCGACATCACCGTGGGGTATGTCCCGAGAGGCGAATCAAATTCACCCTCACTTCATACATTCATTGATACAAGTATGGTGCCCAGTTTCCTGTCTTTGTCCCAATAGGGTGATATCTAACATGTGACACCTCTTTTTTCTTCCTCTCTCCCATCCTTCCATCCTCCCTCCAGCCTGCCGTTCCCCTGGTTGCTGTGGAGTCTGTCGAACGACGTCAGCCCGGTGAAGGTGAGCAGCAACGGCCTGTTCTGCGCCATCGTTCTGCTCTTCCTCATGCTCCTGTTCGTCATCATCTCCATCGCGGCGTGCAAGTGGAGGATGAGCAAGCTTCTGGGCATGTTCATGTTCCTGCTGTACTTTGTCTTTCTCATCGTCAGCGTGATGCTGGAGGACAAGATCATCGTCTGCCCTGTGTCAGTCTGAGGACGACACGACGACACGCACACACCCAGGCACGCACGCACATACACACGTATACATATTTACACACACACACACGTATATGTATATATATGTATCAATGTGGATCAAAGGTACGCGCACAATCATGTATGAACAGTATATGCACAAATAGAAACACACAGGAAAGGAAGACACTGATACAGAAAAAAACAGCACTTACACTCACAGAGAAAAGCAAAGATACACACACACCCACACCCACACACACACACACACAGTGTCCCTCTGCAGAGGGACAGGGAGAGACAATTGGACAGAAGGACAACCTGAGGCCCTCCCTTAGAGAAGCACAAGTTATTAGGATGTCACAAAGGCCCGGCAGGGTGGGCGGAGCCTCATGACACACCCTCACTCTACCCAATGAGAGGAGCTCCTTCCGGTCGTGTAAAGCTGTTGATGACACGATAGTCCAGGCTGTGATGGGGATTGGAAGACCTGTGTCTGGTGGCATGACTGGGGACAGAGGACTAACTGGTTATTATGTAGCAACCCCAGCCAGACACCCAGATTAGTGCAACGCTGAGTCTAAACCATGGTGAGGCTTTGAAAACTGTGACAAGAGGTATTTGGGTTTGCTCCTGTGCTTCCTGTGTGAGAAAAACGAAGACGAGAAATAGAGGGGACGGACGGACAGGAGAATGAGGGGTAAATTGAAGAGTAGGCAGAGAGAAGAACTGGTGCAGACAACGAGATGTTTATAACTTCATGTTTTACGATGGTTCAGTGACGCGAACTATCGTAGAATGCTAGTTCAGCGACGTCGCGGTGCGTTTCTACGAACGCCATGTTCTGTTCTGTCCTCAAGTAGTTTAGTTCTGTCGATATTAACCTATACTTTGTGTCAGAGGGTGCAGGTTAGGGTGTTTCCGCTTCGTTGAAATTGCGGTAATTGGGTGTGCGCTTTGCCTTTCGGCAAGAAGCACAACCTTTGTTATTTATTCATGGTTTGTCACTACGGGGGCTTCTTGCAAAGTATACCATGGGACAGGAAGGGATTTCGACAATCGTTTTGTTTTCCAATCATTAGTATTGTTGCGATTTGCAAATGTTAACTTATAGGAGAATCTATTCTGAAACATCATTCCATGATTAATACTTATGTTTTGCTTTGTTTGTATTGTATTTGTGTCCCACGATGATTTACTATTTTCCTACTATGTCATTTTCTCAGGTCTTCCTTTGCAAAAGTATCAACAAAACCGATCGTTCTGTTGTGGGACAGATCATCTATTCGTAATTAAATAATTATAAATGTTGTATTTCTAATTTTAGATAGACATGACATGTCATAAGAATCCCTCTCCAAGTCCTCAAACCTATCTTCACAGACTTGTCAACATCGACAACTAAGGTGCATCCATTTATGTTACTACTTGTATTGTTTATAACACTTTGTTTTTTTTAATCTATGGTGACATTCAAACAGCACTGAATAAGATAAACGCAATACACCCTTCCTTGCTTTACCCTAAGCTTTACCCTTTGTAAAACACACAATAAGGATGTCAGAATAACAAGAGAAGTCAATTTTCTAGCGTAGCTCACAAGTAGATTGAGACCTGATATTCTATATTATTTTCAAACTTGTTTTCAGTCATTTTATCAAATATACAAAATAAGAAACTTTGCTTTCTGATTTATGAGGGATTAGCAATAATAAATCCAATTGCAAATTGTTTTTGTTTCTATAGAATAATAATTTTCAGGAGCTTGAGTTGTGGACAGAATTTCATTCCAGATTTATTATATGACAAAACACTGTTGTAAACCTTTGATCAGATGGATGAGTTACCAGCCCAAATTTAGTTTACAAATAGAAAAAAGCTATATTATAAAAAGGTTGTATGAGAAATATACTCATTGAATCACATATTTATAAAACTCTGGGGTTCAATACGTTTTGATAATAATTCTACCAACACTGTAGAATATGTACAAACATTTTAGAGGACATTATCAAAATGGTTTGATTTATACCTTTATTTCAAACAGCAACCACAGATAGGTGAGCCACACATACACTTCAAACTCCAAGCTGTTTTCGTATGGTTTCTATGGTTTCCTATGCGAGTGCTGTTACTAAAGTATGAATGAGTATAGACAACATGTCAGAAATATGTTTCAGGTCAGGAAGGTCACAATAGAGGTCAATACTTTTGTATCTCCAGTAAAGATACTGTATACAATCATAATCATTTACTACTTTAATCATGAATAAACCTGTAAAAACAACCCCCCTGAAACCTGCAACATTATATCAGTCCTTCTGTATAAAGTGTCATATGCTAATAAATAAAAATGACAATCTTAAATCTGACCGGGTGTCTGATTTCATGGGCAATAGGCCAATATCCTAGCCTGAAAAAAATCAAGCCAAAAAAATTCAGGTTGCAACATCCGGGACACCAAGGCAACATCCGGGACACCAAGGTATTGCTCGCCTCAGACCAGACCTCTCTCCTCAGATTATATGGCTGTATGACTGCCTGCAGCTACACGAGGTCTGCGGTTGGACCCTTCTCGGAGAAGTGAGATAATTCGATTGCATTCAGGTTTAATAGGCTCCGTGCACAATATGGCGGCGGGTTGACGTTCGAATTTGAATGTGTGTGCCAGTAGGCCTACTTCCGGTGACAACAATCTGACAGCGAGAGCGGGAGACAACAGCGAACAAGTTAAATTACCAGAGATCATTATTTCACAATTAGTGTTTTTAAGATTAAAGAAAAGCGACTTGCCTTTCAGAGAGTGACATCCTCAGCACTTCATTGCTGTGTGCCATTATGTACCGTTTCGTCTCGTTTCAACAAAGTAGTCAGCTTTCATGCATTCCCCGTTGACGCTGCGGTACGGGCTAAGTGGATGCAGAATATCCGGAGGGATGACTTTAACCCGACCAAAAACACCCGGGTCTGTAGTCGGCATTTTAAGCAGACTGATATAAACGTCTTCCGCGGGGTTGAGGAGGCTGAAGAAGGGAGCTGTAGGCCTACCAGTTTCTTTTCATGGAATGGCTACAAACTACCTACCCCCAGACCGTCTGGGAACGGCGTCCGCGGGCCGAGAGTCCCGCACCAGAGTCAGACTCGGACTCGGAGATGGTGACCGAAATGGCTCCAGATCACGACTACTGTGTAGTCCATAAAACAGGAGCGAGGGCTAGTAATTTGGCCGACGAGAACGAAGCTCTACATTGCCAGATTAGGGAGTTACAGCAAGTCCTCAAACTTCGCCAGCGCTTTGGGATAGAGCGCCTGTCTGCATCAGACGAGGATGTGCGCTTTTAAGTTTGCGTCCTACAGGAATTTCATGGCATTTTGGATATTAATCGAACCTGCTGTGATCCACAAGATGGTGTGCATAACCAGCACCAAGACAGCCTCTGGCAGCATCAGCACAGTCCATCACCCAACAACGGTAGGTAACATGACGTGCATAGAGTTGTAGGCCTAATGTAACTCTGAAATTAGAAACAAAATGTTTTATTTCGTAATTGCCCCTGTTGGTTTGCGGAGTTAACTACATCTAACTAAAAAGTAAAAGCCAACCAGCTGATGTTGGCATTATTTTCTAAATGTATACTTTGTAATAACAATGTCAAGGTAACTAACAGGGGCTTTTGTTTTTATATCTCAACAGAAACTGAGACCCATTGACGAGTTTCTGTTGTTCCTGATGTACCTGTCAGTGGGTTTTCCGTTTTGCCGGAAGTATAGACACACACACTCGAGGGAGCGGAAGTAGAACGGAAGTCTTGCACCTAGCCTATTGGGCTTGTCGCCGGTAGTTCTCTACCAGTGATTAAGAGGGAATGCGTTGGTAAGTAATAGCTACTCAAGTTCGTAAAAGTTTGTCAAATTTCCAGACATGCAAGTAAGTGAACATCTTCATTTTAAGATTCACAGGGCTTCGTTTTACCCGAGAAAGCCTGGCCCTTGTGTTCTAGAACAGATTGCAGTATTTGAGTGAGTTCTGATCTATGATGTGACTGCATCATGGAGGACCACTAACACACTAACATCATGAAGTGCACACTGGGGACATCTGGCTCTCACTCAACACTCCTTTTTTGCTTTGGTCACATGTCACTCGGAAACAAATGAATCCAATGATACACTTTGTTGACAGTTTAATTGTGGGATAATTAATTTGACGCATGATTTGTTAACACTGGTTATATTTTCAAAGAAAGATACAGTAGTTATTGTTACAATGGATTTTTATAATATAGGCCTACTGTAGGAATATAGAAACTGACTATATAGAAACCTTCACCACTTACATGTATCATATGTATCAACAAGAAAAAACATTGAGAAAGAAAAGATAAATTAAGTATACGATGAACATCCATTCCAATAGGACACAGATCTTCTACAAACATGGTCATTTAAAGAATTTCTAAAAAACATGATTTATATTCTATAATATGATATTATCACAAAACACATTTAAAAAACACATCATATCACAACATTTTCTATGATAAATGTTGATCCCCTTGAGAAAAAGGACAATGGGACAACACATTTAAACAATCCCATTAAACCGTCATTAAACTAATTTTAAGTTCTTAATATCAGGCATTCAAAAGTGAACCAACGAGTATGTATTATGTCTGTATTTTGTATAAACTGTACAGGCATAAATTTCATTAAAATCAATACACATTTTCTGAAAAATAATAGGAACAATATATGTTCATCATGATAAACAATTATTCATGTGAGATGTAGAAAACACAACCATAAAAACATAATGATATATTGTCATATCAAAACATAATGATCTCCATATCAGGGTCCTGCCGGTCCTGTTTGATGTGTTAAGACATCAAAACTCAAAAGTATCAAAAACCTGTCAACATAATAGTATTGCTGTATACATTTGGCAGACACCTGTACCCACATAGACACACAGGTGGGGATTGAACCAGCAATCTCTTGGTTAATTGCTCTTTCACTTAGCTATACATATTCCCTATATTGTTTTAAAAAACCACAAATAATACACAAATTCACTAATTATCCACTTAGAAAAACTTAAACATTGAACAATTTGGGGGGGAAAATCCCTCAAACAATGTATAAAAAATTGTTTTTCTTCAAAACTACTATATTATTTGAAGCAAAGTTATTTGATCATGCATTATCAATACAGTATGTTCATATCCTGTGTTTTGAATATGTTACAATACATCACTAGTACTTTGATTTAATTGTATTTACAGTTAATATAAGATTTAGTCTCTAAGTCATTATTAATTTAAGGTACAATTTTAACA
This sequence comes from Mallotus villosus, assembly GCA_903064625.1. NCBI lineage: Eukaryota > Metazoa > Chordata > Actinopteri > Osmeriformes > Salangidae > Mallotus > Mallotus villosus. Next base: position 62,215 of record CAEFZP010000163.1, on the reverse strand, counting down.
TTTTGTCTTTTTTGACAGTTAGCTGTTGCGATAGCTGACAAATTGAGGTCTGATGTAAAAGGACCTGTCTACTGCTTGTATGTCACTATTCCAAAATATTCCTCCGTCAAGCTCTTCAAAGCCTGCTCGCTTGTGATTTTTTTCCAGTCTTCTGGTATATCGGCTGGCAGGGCACTGTGATGTTTAGCATACTCCTCATTATGTTTCACTAATAGGAACTTCCAGTAGTCTGAGATTGTGCTGTTGAAGGGCTGAAGGTTCCACACCTTTTGAATTTCCCTAAATTTGACAAAAACTGATAAATAGGGTGGAAAAACTAACCCATTAACAAACAGGAGCAAAAAAAAATGTTTTCTGAATCTAAACACACATTTCTCTGTCTGAAGTTTATTGTCTGATATCCATGTGGGAATTTTCCACCATCTGTCCGATCTCCACCTTCCATCACCAAGTCCTTCAGGTCGATGAGAAGCAAAGTGCTTTGTGTGAGTTTTCCCTTCAACATCGCAGGGTGCGTTGCAGTATGGACACTGTTCTCCGCAGCCAATCATCTTACTGTATAGCTGTTCTTGAGGAGAGTCAGGTAAACTTCTCAATGTTTCCACGATGTCCCGATTGCTATGAAACTCCTTTATGAGGCAGTTTCTCATTTTTGTGATACATTCTGAAAACATGTTGGAGAATTCTTCAGTCTTGGAGTTCTCCCATTTCAATCCCGTTGTTTCATTGGAAATGACCAGAACAGAAGACAGTTCAGAGACTAATTCCTGGATAAACTGAATGACTGTAAGACCATTTCCATCATCATTTCCATCATCACCTATATTCTGTGATACCTTTGAAACAGCCTTTCTTATCTTAGAAAATATTGCTTCCAAGAGTTTCACCTGAATGTTTGCAAGGCTGCTATTTTCATTTGAGAGATGTCTCACCATGGCGTTGAGTGTGAACTCATTTGAGAATTCATCATAGGAATCAATGCACTTTAGGAATGTGGGAAAGTCTGATGATATCAGGCTTTTCATCATAGAGAACTGAAAAGAACTTCTCAATCTGAACTCCCCACAGTTGGTAAGTACTTCTTCCAATATATCTTGTCCAATATGATTATTGACGTAGGATATTATTGCAGGTTTGATACATTGGTTAGTGAACTCATCAGCCTTCCTGTTGCACAGATCTTTCCTGCAGTAAAGGTCCTTAAAGTCCTTAAGATACTGTGGCTTCAATTTATCCATGTTTTGTCGTGGATCATTCTCTCTGATGAAAGCATCATGCATTCTCTGGAATTCCCTCGCTGCATGCCCACAGATGTGTATTTTCAGAGCTGCAGCATTCTCAGCACTGATGTTTAAGTTACTGTGTAGTGTAAGGTTGTCCTCTATTAAGTCGAGCAGTTCCCTGGTTTGAGTACAGTGGTAGTCTTTTCTTTCCTTCAACTTGTTTGCTATAAACATCTTACACTTGTTAATGATTTCATCAGCTAAGTCTTGTGTCTTTGATGCATTTTTTTCTCATTTTCATATGATTCTCCGCTTAATGCTTTCTTTAAGGACCTAGCTAAATAATTTTCATCTTTCACAATTTGTAATTTCCCATTCCCACATTTGTCTAAAGGATTAGCCTTTTCCAACATGGCTCCAATTTTTGAACATTCTCTTCCCAAGTTCGTGATAAGATCACTGTAGATATCAGAGGCAACATGTTGACTCTCCAGACTGAAAAATGAGAGCTCTCCTATGGTTTTGTCCCACATCTTTTCAAATTCTTGTTCTATTTCCTGGTCAGTCATTGACTGGTCCCCTCTATCACATTGTTTTACAAGGTCAGACACTTTCTTGTCCAGAGTGTCTCTATTGGTTCTCTTTACGTGGTCTAACTTGAATGTACATTTTCTCACATCCACGGCAACTTCCAGTTTTGTTTTCACATTCATGTTCATCAACCTGACTTGATTTTGTGCATTTATCTTAAATTCTTCCCTATATTTCTCAATCAGCTGAACGTTCCCTTGCTCTCCATTGTAATATTCTTCAATGTTGTTGATAAAAACCTTTTGTTCTTTTTCCAACTCCTTGCTTGAATCAACTTTCAACTCCACTAAGACAGTAGGCAGGCCAGATATTTTCTCAGATTCATTCAAACCATAGTTTTCCACCCTTGTTTCTGCAGTCATCAGCCAGTCGTACATGTGTTTTTGAAAATTCCACTCCCATCGGCTAAACTCCACACACAGCTTTTGGTACGCCTGGGCCACAATGCTATTGCGGAAGTTAAAGATGAACTTCTCTTTCTTAATTGCTGTCCATAACTCTTCTAACCAATGACAGAACTCTGGAAGGGTTTGAGTCGGATTTAACTTTAAGGTGTTGGTCACCTGCTGCTTCAGCTTGGCCACAGCTGCACTATAACCCTCATTGACAGGAGCCATGGGTGGACTGCCATGCCACAGACCAGGGATGTTGCAGTTCTCCTCAGGTTTGTATATGATGATGTCAGTGAAATCACATTCATCAGTCTTTTCCATCTTGCTCGCAATTCTTGTCATTTCATTTAGCTGCTCTAACAGGAGATTTTGTTCGCTAAGGTTTTTGTCAGGAGCTAAAATATCAGTCACATTCTGGTGTACAAACTGACAACAAGGCGTCTTTCCTGACTCTCTCATCCTGAGGAAGGCGTGAGCTACAATCTGCAAGAGGTCTCTCACATCTGAGCTGTTCTCCATAGCAATGTTCACAATGGAGAAATGACTCAGTCCTATTACGAGGGTGGCCAGCTCATTATCATGTTCACAGTTCTCAGTCAAGTGTGACAACTGAACAGCCTTTAAACCTTCTGTGTCAATGATCATGATGAAGTCACACTGGATCTCATCTCTGAACTCTTGTTTGACCTTGATGAGCTGCATGAAGGCTCCTCGAGTGCATCTTCCACTGCTGACAGCAAACTGAACTCCAAACATGGTGTTGAGGAGAGTGGACTTCCCTGAGCTCTGAGACCCCAGAACTGTGACCACTTTGATCTTCTTCTTGTGTTCGGTAAGAGAGTCAAGTTCCTTCAGAACATCAGTTATCCACTTAATTGGGATGTTAGACACATCTCCATCCATGAGTTCCAATGGAGAGCCAGCCAACATTAACTCAGCACAAATTCTTGGCAATTCTTGAATTTCCTGTTTCAGGTCAGTGGTTTCAGCAGAGAACATGGCTGCCTCATATAGCTGGCCAACTTCTCTAAAAAAGTGTTCTATTCCCAACGAATTATTCAAGATCTTGTCATCTAAGTTTGCAATGCTTTTTTTTATTTCAGGAGTTTTTTTGAAACATATGTCTCGATACTCCCTTCTGAGGGAAGACAAGTGTGTTCTAGATATATCGTCCAGGTCGATCTTCATCCACTTGAGGAAATAAGAGCGCTCCTCTTCTGAAGTTTTCAAACCCGCAATGAAATCTTTGATGCTTTGACTCATGCCAGTATCCACTTGCTTCTTTCTTAGTGTCTCTCTTTCTTCCATGAGTTCCTTCTTGTATTTATTAATGTCTTTGTCTCCTGCTTTTTTAAGCTTGCATTCTTCTTTTTCCAGTGTACTCAGCTTCTTCCAAGTGTCCAGCTGTAAAGGCAACTCTCTGCTCTTGTATTCAGGTATGTCCAAGACATTTGAGGTTATTTTGTTTGCTTTAGATTTTGCACTCTCACATGGACTATAGTCTTCATCAACTAGGATACCCAAATCACGTGCTACTTCAGCCATTCTCTTTCCTTCAGCAGTGAGAGGTTTAGACTTCAAGACATCTTTCACTGCAGAGCGCAGCTTCTTCACAAGATCTGCATCGTTCATTTTTCGGCTCTTCTTTATTACCCCAATACTGTTTTTCTTGAGTGCAGCACACCATTTTTTAAACCTGGCTTCAACATGGCTTTGAGACTGAGAATCACAAACAACGAAGAGTTTCTTTTTTTCCATAGATTGTAGACTCACCATACTACCATCAAAGCTCAGATCATCACAAAAAACAAACACAGCAGATGATATGTGAGAGAGGAAAGCAAACTGAGTTTGATATTTCTCTAAATCCCCACGCAGATTAGCCACAGCCACAGGTTTAGAGAAGACATCACTGTCTGGGTCTCCACTGGGCAGGTACCAGCTTGTTTCTACTAAGCCATCAGAGATCTGCCTTGGTGTATTTCCACCTGTCATGTTATGGTGGACGAATGTGCTGTTGATCTGCTGGGAGTTGCTGAGAACCTCATTTAGAAACTTTGACTTTGACAAGCTACTTCTACCAAATCTGACAAAAGAAACCATTGGGACTTCACTATCTACAATACTTTTCTCTACATACTCTTTTGAGTCACCCGGAGTGTGAGGTCTAAACTGCTTAACTATGTCCCTCATGGCCCACAGCATCAGAGTACTCTGCTGTGTTTCAGGGTTGGGCAGCAGGAGAGGAATAGCAAACTGACACAGGGACAATTTAAGACTGAGCTCTTGTTGAAAGATGCCATCTGAGCACAGGAAGAGAGCTGTTATCAGGTCTAAAGGGTTAATGTCCTCATCAGGCAACTCTTCGTCTTCACTTGACGAACTGTCATCAGAACCAGAATCTTGGTTGTTGTGCCATGTTAGACTTCTTGCTTTCATGTTCATCATCATCAGTCTTCGTAAGAAGAGCTGTACTTGTGATTGGAGATCTGTTGCAGTTTGATCAGAAGCAGCATCCTCACAGATCTCTCTCACCTTATCAACAGTCAGTTTCTTGTCAAAGAAACATCGTATTCCCAAACTCTCCAATGTCTTGTTCAGAACAGAGTCTGTAAAAAAGGTAAGAAATTATGTGTTAACAAGCTCCTGAGTATACAAGCAGAGAGGCATCATTCCATACAGTATTTAATTGGGTGTGCCACGATGACGTGGCCATCCTTTGTTATCTCACATATATATTTATTATTCTTTTTGCCCCCCTAAGGCTCGGTCAATATTTGGACTACATAGAAAACGACAGTGTCAAAAGTTTAGTCTTGGTCCCCATTGATATGGCATTACTTTTGTTTACGTTCCATTGCACAGTTTAGGAGGATACAACGTTTTTGTGGCATAAAGTTGATTTTCGGCAAAGGGTAGACTACTCAGTTATAATAGCCTACGTCACAGCTTCGGCACATGTTAGCAACGACGCATTAGATACGACGTGCATTGAAGACTGTTGCACAATAAGGGTGGTATCGTGCCGCCCCCCTAGCATCCGTCAATATTTTGATTACTTAGAAAACGTCATGTCAAAAGTTGGTAGCCATTGAGTTGCTTGTCTTTTTATTTACCTGGCTAACTTGCTAGCCACAGTCACTGACGCTACTAACGTCACGAAACACGCGTGACTACCTCTAGCAGAACATTAGTGTAGCAGCTTGTTAACTTCTGGGAGATAGCTAGGCTAACTATAGCTTTAACGCTACTGCAAGGCAGTTGCAGAAACGCCACAACCAAAGAGGCCAGGGTGATAACTATTTACTCATTTTACTTTGTGATATGAAGCACAATTGTGAAGTGTAATGTACAATATAAGATGAGATTATTGAGGAACTACATTTAGGCTGCGTCCCAATACTACCACTTCTCCCTAGCACTTCACACTTCCCCTTCGTTCACAACGGAGTGAGAAGTGTGAAGGGATTGAAATCTTTACCTACGAAATGGGACACCACTCCATGCGTCATTGCGTCATTAGTAGCCTAGCTCATATCCAGCTCCACTGTAGGCTACGTTTGCCAAAAACTCAAGGCAAACAGTCTTCCTATGTTTCCGAATTTGAACACACGTCAGGTTTTCAGGTTTTGGTAAACATATTTACCCACCCATAAAATTGCGTTTTTTACATCCTAACGTTAGCTAACGTTAACGTTACTCGGCTACTCTCAGCTGCATAGACAGACGTTCATTTGTGAAATAGCGATCTTTTTCTAACAATCGTATTCTACTCAACTGTAAGGAATATTATTTTGCATAATGATCAGCTAGATATCCCGATGTGTTTCACATTTTTTTAATAGGCTAGTTATTTGCGAAGATATACAACATTTGTAAACTTATTTTTTGGAGTCAGTCGGTTACCAAGGTGTTCGCAAGGCATCCTGGGAAATGTAATCTTTCCCTTCAGCCGTAGTGTGACTCTGATCGCACTCCGTTTGAAGGGATTGTTTGAAGGGTTGAACAACACTTCCCCTTCGTTCTAAGAGAATTGGGACACCACTTCACGCGAACGCGCAAACAAAGGGGAAGTGTGAAGTGCTAGGGGGAAGTGGGAGTTTTGGGACGCAGCCCTACTTTCGGAAACGGTAGTCTACTATTTCACTGAAGCATTAGCATCATGACATTAGCCTATGTTGCCCGGGCAACACATACTACAGCGGTCTATGATGCATCTGTTTTCAATCGTTAAAATAAACATTACTCACAAATACATTTTCGTTGTACGATTTATTATGACATTAGATTACAAGTAAACGATTTGTTGGTGAAATAATCATTACCTGTGATTTCAAACCAGTACTGCAACGCTGTAGCCTACGCGAGACACTGTAGCTAACAAAAACATCCACAGCTGTTTACAGTAGGAAGTCAAACGGCGACAGAACATGTTCGGCACTCCCTTAAATCAAAAGTATTTCAATAGGTGAAACTGTCTGACTACTAACCCGAACTTCATTGACACAGCCTAAACTTGTCAATCTGTTCATGAAAGCAATATTTAATTTCAGCCTAAACCGTACAACGGAACGTTCAACCAACGATCGCCACCAAGACGAACACTGTAGTATACAATTTACCGGGACAGCTTCTCCACAAAGGGCTATATCGCATTTAGGGTTGTTACTGACAATGATCGCTATTGAGCTTTTTATGCATGAGCGATTTTCCACTAAATAAATGTCAAGCTTATTTACGTTTTTGGGCGCATGTCATAAGTTAGCAGACAGAGCTACTGTTTGAATCGCGATTCCATCTAACATATTTCCAGTGATAACGTTGTTACAGTAGCTTCTTTCCAAGGGTGGTCTTAATGAATTATTATGCAATAGACTGTGAGTAGGCTAAATGCTTGAAAATATAACTAGAAGGGAAAAACAAAGGGGCGGACAAGCAGGCACACCCTCACAATTTCCCCAGAAATTGTATGCTCTCTAGTTATTTTTAACAGACGAGGTGGCAGGATGGCATATTGGCAAAACATTTCTATCATTAGGTGTGCTTGTCTTTGGTAACACAACCTATTGTTCTCTCTTTTCCCACCCCCCAAAAAACTTTAATATTTGCCCTAGACAGATGTCGGTTGTTAATTCATAAATAGATATGAATGGTGATGACTGCAAAATAGTCACACACACGAAGCATGGTAAGCAAATGTTACTGGATTACAAATATCCTAAAGTGACACGATGAGCCAACTTGATCCTCAGACATTCAATATTTAATAGCCAGTTGCTTGAATACATCCACTATTGCAAACGTTAGTTCAGCATTTGGTAATAAGTCAACTGCGTCTTTGGGTTTGTTTCGTTCCTTTTTCACGTGATTGCTAGCTAAGTTAACCACACACAACAAATGCCAGTCACATAGCATATTTACAACATAGGCAACAAGAATGTGTGTTTACCTTCACTTTTCTTTTTTTCTTCCAGGCTGTTAAAAATTAGAATGGATAAAAACGAATTATTCAAATGATAGTTGAGCTCTGTCAACAGTAACAATATCTGCAAACTAAGCATCATGTCTGTACATTACTAGATGCTGACTGGCGATCTAAGTGATTTAACAGAAAGAGAAAACAGTTCTCTCACCACTGTTGATCTGTGTCTTCATCAGGGTCTCCATATATGTCATCATCTAACATTTTCAGTAGCTACTGACCTAGAAAATGAAGTCCCATAATGAAGATTTAAACACTATAATGAACATTTAAAATCTTTGGATGGTAAATCAGTCACTTAAATTTGTACCTACCTTAATCAGCCGTATTGTTTAACCAGTTGTGTTGTCATTCGACTTGGCCAGAAAGACTTGCCTCTCCTTCAAATGTCACCCTGAGATCCGGTAAACTGAGAACTGGTAAAAGTAGTCTATGAAAAACCTAAAAGACATAATCTTGCATGACAACAAGTGACAGCATGTACATTTTATTACTCCATCCAATCCATAACCTCCAACAGTTGGTCCGCCTCTAACCCTGCACACGTGATGAGCAGAGGTCACATGTCATGTAGCCGTTCTGCCGAAAGTCCAGATGAGCAACAGTGAGATCCACTCACTAATCTAAAGCTTTTAAAAGACAATGCAGACTAAAAGTGGTGGTTGCAAGAATATTAGTTGTTGTGGCTGAACAATAAATTAAGTGAAATCCTCATAAAATAGCCACATACTCATACTGAAAAAATAGCTTGGATGGCAAAACTGTCAGCATCAGTTATCAAGATGCCAACAACCAAAAACAAACAAACTATTGAACCTATTGTTTCTGATGTTTAAGCTGTTTAAGCCACGCGGTCCAAAAAGCTAAAACAATAGTAAACCAAAAGGACCACATCCTCTTCCCAGAATTCAGATTAATGCCTTCAGGCCGGCGCTTTGCAGCACCAAGCAGGAAAACGAAGCGCTATTCTGTCTTTTATTCCGTCTGCTGTCAGGCTGTTAAACCTGGACAGCAGTGTCTGGACATGATTCTTGTTGCTGTACCACTTGGGTATCAGTGTCGTTGTTAGGTACCTTACTTATTTATTTACTTGGATCTGATGTTTTTTATTCTTTTAACTGTGCAGGCCTACTCATGCCCAGCCATTGTGTCTCTCTGACATATCCTGTGTCCTGTTTATTGTTTTTTATTTGCTGTATATTGTCTGTTATGTGTTGCTTAGTGTGTGTAGGACTGCTGAACTGAATTGCCCTCTGGGATAAATAAAGTTGTTTGATTGATTGATTGATTGATTCGAGGAATGCTGCCCAGCTAGAGAGAGGAGGAGGGGAGAAGGGGAGGAGGGGAGAGGCATGCTGGCCCGAAAGTGCCATTGTGTCATTGATATGCAGATTGCAGAGCGTTATGAACACTTGCAGAACGTTATGACCGACAGCTCTGCGTGTTTGAACAAGGAAAGCTATTTAGAAAAACAAGGATTTTCTGAATCAGTGGTGCATTACAAAGTCAGATCAGAAGATGTTGGAGGGAAGTTAGGCCATTCAGGGGCCTGCTTCTCATTCTGCCCGTCTTTCTTTCAGTGATTTCTTCTTTTTTCCCTCCAATGGAGAGAGGGAGAGAGGTGCACAGCTGTACTTGTGAGTTGTGGAAACACATTTGCAAACATGCGAGGCACTGTGGCTGTTCTCTCTCTGTCACTCTCACTCTATGTCTCTCTCTCTCTCTCTCTGTGTCTCTGTCTCTCTCTGTCTCTCTCTGTCTCTCTCTCTGTCACTCTCTCTCCCTTATCCATCCTTGGTATCCCGGATGTCAATCTGAATTCTTTCGGCTCCAATTTTTGGGGGATCAAACTTTTAGGATCTAAATTTCAGAATTCGAATTTGAGTGAAGGGTGTGCAATCGGAAGAGATGGACGCCATTTAGTGGTAAATTGGTTAACGTGTGTTGGGATACCCTTTAATATAATACAATTTAAACATTTACAATGAAACTTTCGTGGAAGCAAATCACTCCGTTCATGGCTGTTTTTAAAATTAAAAAAATGTACACAACCATTAGACACATTTTTATCAGTCAGGTGAAATCTTATCTTGAGCTAGTCATTTATAATCGTTGTCACTGATAAAAACAAAGAAAATCACATTGTTGGGGCTTTTACTTTGAAGAAAACCGGAAGCAAGCTGTTGTACAACCAGTGAATCTAGTAGCTAGCTACTGTTATTGCCAGGCTAATAAACAGAACCCCACGGCCGGGACTTTGTATAGAACTGTCATAAATAAATGAACAGGGGTTTGGAACCTGTAAATCCTGAATCAATAAACAAGTGCCTAACGTTTTCTGAAAACGGTTTTCTAAAAACGTTTTCTGAAAACGTTAGGCGCCCAAGACGCTAAATCTAGCTAGCCTAGCCTATTACTAGCTAGCTGTCTATTGTAGCTAACATAATGGATCTGCCTGAGCCTTCGGTGGATGCTGCTGCTGCTACGTCGGAACCCAAAGATGTGCCCAAGACCATGGAGTTGTCCGCCGCTGTGAGAGCAAAAATTGAACGGAACCGTCAACGGGCACTGATGCTCAGACAAGCACGGTTGGCAAGTCGAGACTCCGCTGTCGTTAAAGGGGCAACTTTGGCGAAAGTGGCAAAAACTATTGATACTGGTTCGGGGTTTTTCATTGACGAAGAAGACGACGGTGAACAAGAGCAGAGAGTTATTAAAGTGGTTCACCAACCAGGTAGGTGCACCTGCGGTGCTTAGCAATAAGCATCCAGTCTTGCAAAATGTGATTCCTAGAGCTTTGACAACGATAAATGATTGAGTTTCTCCCCCTAGCTCCTGTGATAGAGGCAGACTACCTGGTGTGTGACAACTGTGACAAACCCTTCATGGACTCCTACCTTAGCAACAGCTTTGACCTGTCTGTCTGTGACAAGTGCCGGTAATGTCCAAAATGTTGAAAAACGTTAAAACGTCTCCTGACCAAACCTGGCACCCTGCTAATTCGATTTGTTTGTGTCTACTATCACGTATCTTTCCACACTCTTTTTCCTCTTCCTCTGCTCTCCATCTCTATCACCTCCCCTCACTTGAAACCTTTGCCTTCACATCATCTCTCCTTTTTTTCAACTCACCCCTCCTTCCATCTCACCCACTTCACCCTCACCCCACCCGCCAACCTCCCCCTCGCCTCCCCTCCCCCCCAGAGACAACGAGGTGAAGCACAAGTTGGTGTCCCGTACAGAGGCCAAGCAGCAGTACCTGTTGAAGGACTGTGACCTGGATCAGAGGGAGCCCCCCCTCAGGTTCATGCTGAGGAAGAACCCCCACAACCCCCAATGGGGAGACATGAAGCTCTACCTCCAGCTGCAGGTGTGTGCGCGTGTGTGTGTGTGTGTGTGTGTGTGTGTGTGTGTGCGTGTGTGTGTGTGCGTGTGTGTGTGTGTGCGTGCGTGTGTGTGTGTGTGTTGTAGTATCTCACAGACAGCCTGCTGCATCCTTTCAGACTTAAATTCCTTTCACTCAGTTCTGTGTTCGTTCCTATTCTCCTGTGTGTGTGTGTTTGTTCCTGTTCTCCTGTATGTGTGTGTGTGTTTGTTCCTGTTCTCCTGTGTGTGTGTGTGAGACTGTGTGTGTGTGTGTGTGTGTGTGTGTGTGTGTGTGTGTGTGTGTGTGTGTGTGGTGTGTGTGTGTGTGTGTGTGTGTGTGTGTGTGTGTGTGTGTGTGTGTGTGTGTGTGTGTGTGTGTGTGACTGTGTGTGTGTGTGTATCCAGGTAGAGAAAAGGTGTATGGAGGTGTGGGGTTCGGAGGAGGCCCTGGATGAAGCTAAAGAGACACGCGAGGAGAACAAAGAGGTCCAGAAACAGAAACGCTTCAACAAGAAGGTCAAAGGTCAGCTCATTAGATTCGATTAGATCTGGTTGGAGAAAGTTCTAGTTTATCTTCTGTTGCTCATGCGTCACTGTAGGCTTCATGTGTGTGTGTGTGTGTGTGTGTGTGTGTGTGTGTGTGTGTGTGTGTGTGTGTGTGGTGTGTGTGTGTGTGTGTGTGTGTGTGTGTGTGTGTGTGTGTGTGTGTGTGTGTGTGTGTGTGTGTGTGTGTGTGTGTGTGTGTGTGTGTGTGTGTGTGTGTGTGTGTGTGTGTGTGTGTAGAGCTACGCAGGGCAGTGCGCAGCAGTATGTGGACTAAGGACACCAGCCTCCACAAGCATGAGTACGGGCCTGAGGAGGTGCTTGACGAGGAAGAAGATCTCTACAAGAAGACGTGCACTTCCTGTGGACATGAGCTCACCTACGAGAAGATGTAGAGGGCGTGCACTTCCTGTGGACATGAGCTCACCTACGAGAAGATGTAGAAGACGTGCACTTCCTGTGGACATGAGCTCACCTACGAGAAGATGTAGAAGACGTGCACTTCCTGTGGACATGAGGTCACCTATGAGAAGATGTAGAGGGCGTGCACTTCCTGTGGATATGAGGTCACCTATGAGAAGATGTAGAGGGCGTGCACTTCCTGTGGATATGAGGTCACTTACGAGAAGATGTAGAGGGCGTGCACTTCCTGTGGATATGAGGTCACCTATGAGAAGATGTAGAGGACGTGCACATGCCCGTGGACGGACACACAGACGGGTGCAGGTGTGAAGGGCGGACAGACATTATGATACATACACATTCAATACCCACTCCACCTTGTCTTGAAATGTAAAAATGACTGTAAATGAACTTATATTTTTGTCAAATGTGTCTTGTGTCATTTTCAATTATAGATTAACATAAAAAATAAGTAGGTTTGCACTGCAAATGCAAAACGGTGATTTTTTTATATAATATTTTACTCAATAAGCGATGACACGAAAATTAACACTAACTTTAACACTTATTAAAACAGAGATTCACTTTTTTATTATAAAATACAGAATTGTTTATTTCAAACAACTGGAAACAAATTTGTAATTTGTAAAAGTTCCCAAAGAAAGAAAAGTAAATTGCATTTCCAATTAGGTACCTGGCGATTTCATTCTATTACTGCAACTCAAGTCAACGTATCCATAACTATCTCCCCCAATATATATATATGTTCTGTTCTCGAACCTTGCTCAAAATACTGTCTTTTTCATAGTATAATTATTTTGCAGATTTTTACGATAATTATAGGTGATAATATTGCATATAATATTTTATGGGAAAGTAAATAATCGGACGGACACACACATTAGCAAAAGTTTGAAAGCATTTATTTAAGTTAAGAAGTAAAAAATTGCATAGGGTCTACACTTTTGCAGATTTTGACTTTCAGCACTCTTCAGATAGTAAACAACTTCAGTCAAACAGCGGTATGTTTTAACTTTGATCCTAAAGTCGAATTTACTCCTCACAGTCGAAAAAAAACAAATTTTCTTTAACTATTCGGATACTTTCTCAAGTATGTTAGTGGTACTGCCATTGTATGTCATCAAATAATGCGTGATTGCTGTAAAATAATGATTGCTATGCGTAGCTTTACTGCTTAGCTCTTGTAAATTTACAGTTCAAAGTGCTGTCAATTCCCCAACTTTCCAGTATCCACATATTGTTACACTTTAAAACGTTTTGTTTTGCAGGTTTAACTGCAGTTATTTTGAACTTCTCATACGGTGGAATCAACACCTCATCCTGATCATAAACTTCATTTGACTTGAGGTTAGCGCCGTAGCACGTCTTGATCTCAAAGCAGTCCTGCGCTCCATATTTAGACATACTCGTTTCGAGCGAACTGGAAGAGAAGGATCCAAAACGAATTACATCACCAACTTTAACTTTAAAAGTATCTCTTGTTCTTCGGTATGTGGTGACGCATCCTGGTTGTTTCTTTTTGAGGATATGGATCGCATCGGACAAAAAGAAGTGCAAAGCGCGGTAACTGAAGCCACTTGGGTACACTGGCCCTTTGGTTCTTACTTCCTCCATGAAATCTTTGAAAAAACCATTATTATCAGCTTTTTTTGATGTATAAACAAATAAAGCCTTGAAATGATTTAATGTGAGACCCTTGTCACCGCCCTTCATCTTTTCTGTGGCCCAGGTGTTAGACTTAGTCCAGATGTCACAGAATTTTGGTTTGCTTAATTCTTCTTTTAAATAATCATTTACTCGCTCATTCATTTTGACGTTGCAGAGGTAGTACACGTCATCGACAGACTTAGGGGCCATGTTTAAAGGGATTTTCTTCTTTATGACCTCAGAGAGTGGAGAGATCTACACAGAGGGAAGAACAACTGAGCAATGCTGACAGGCGACATCTTTTGTCTACCTCTTTGTCTTTCTTCATCTGTCTTTCTGTTGGTCATCTCATGTGTACTTAAATGAACTCAAACACAATGAGAAGTACACACTCACACAAACACGGCATCTTAATCATGCATGACTACATCAACACAGCTTCTCCAAGGGGAGACATTGACGGACAATGCCCCGCCAAATGGAATGCTGTGACCCCCCAAAATTATTATAGTTAAACCTATATTTCTATAACAGAGCTCAAATCTTCTAAGGCTCCCTTGTGGAAACCAAATGCCCCCCCATCTGATTCATTCTGGAGCTGATCCTGCAACGGTCTTACCGCCTTAGAGTCCGCAGTCAGGATGCAGACATGGAGGAGGATCAGGCGGGTGAAGATCATCTTGTCTCCTGGTGTGACAGTTGAAGCTGCACTTCAGGGTAGAAGAAGCTGGAGACACAACGACAAGTATCCATCAACATCGATACAACACTCATCAATATGTGAGTAAAAAAAAGAAGGAATAACTGATTTTTTTCCGTCTCTTGCTTCCAACAAGTAAGTAAGTAAGTACGACTTTATTTATATAGCACATTTCATACAAGAATTGTAGCTCAAGGTGCAACAAGACAGGAACCTCTTCAGAAATGGATGCAAACTCGGACCCCCTCTCATTGCAGTCAAATAGAAAGTATTCCCTTTACTTCTGCCTTAACCCCCCATCCAACACAATACACACACATCATTTAATTTGACTTTGAAGGTGAACTTACCAGAGTGACGGAGTATCGGGGTCTTTAGCAAACTGTCATCAGTCTCTACTACTTGTACTTGTCCAAGAAAGCCCACAAGAGACACACACACACACACTCAGCAGTTCTTTTGTCTGGTTCACATCATTACAATCCAAAAATGCAACATACACACACACACACACACACACACACACAGGTGAATAGGTGTGTATCTTGGTGAGAGCAGTTCTCAGAAATATGACTCACCAACCCTCAGAGCTGACCACACACAGACACATGCATGATTGACACACATGCAAAAGTGAGATATACACATTTGTGACATTGAGGTAACAAATTTAAAAAAACCTATACATTCACAAGGTTATGATTGCTTCAGAGTTGACAAAGACTTAAAGTCATATTTGAAACAGAAAATTGCACTTTTGTCTTCTTGAGGGGTTTAAATCTCAGTTTTCTCTGCTAATTGAGCCAAAATGATCTTAACATCAATATGCCTTTAAGTCTTTGTCAATTCTGAAGCAACCATAACCTTGTGACTGTTACCCTCAATGTCACAAATGTGTGTATCTCACTTTTGCATGTGTGTGTCAATCATGCATGTGTCTGTGTGGGCCGACACACATTAGTCTGTCTGTGTGTGGTCAGTTCTGAGAGTTGGTGAGTCATATTTCCAGAGAACTGCTCACACCAAGATACTCACCTATTACTGTGTGTGGTTGCATTTTTTTTTGTAAGGATGTGAACCAGACATTAATTTCCAAAGAACTGCTGAGAGTGTGTGTGTGTGTGTGTGTGTGTGTGTGTGTGTGTGTGTGTGTGTGTGTATCAGAGGTGGCACTACAGGTCCGAAAGTGGTGGGGCAAAATTTGGGAACCATCTGACTCTTTTTTTAATACAGTCTATGCTCAATAGGGTTTTAATCTCAGTTTTCCCTGCTAAACGAGCTCAAAAGCTCTTGACACAAACACACACACACACACACACACACCGTATGGCGTCAATTGTTCCACAAGTTCAGCTGCAACCTAAAGGGATGTTGGGTGTCTTCATTCCAAATATGTGTTTGTTTGTTTGTGTGGCCTTGTTTAACTACCCTTGTGGGGACCAAATAGGTCTGAACACACACACACCTTAGTTCGCACAACAAATGAATACTACAGAATACTAAGGTCATTCAAATCATATCAAATGTATTTGTATATACCATTAAATTCACAACTGCAGACAAACTTACAGGATTAATACTGAATACGTATTAGATAGTACCCAATTGATGTGAAAGTAAAATGAAAAAAAATGAAAGTACCAAGTCAATGAAGTGAATCACCAAGTAAAAGTTCAAGACAAAATCAACATATTTATTGTAGTTCTATAAGGTGCAGGTGTCTGATACCCTCAAGTTGAGCATCTCAGAAGACTAGACAGAGAATACAGGAATGGAAGGCAGTTTTAAATAGTATGACCAATTTTTTTTTCTCTCTCACAAGAAACATTAGGGGGTGTGATAATCAACATAGCCTTCCCAAGCACAGAAAGAGGACACTGCATGCTAGGTAGCTTGTATTGAGGTCTTTAGGGCTCCTATGGCCTTGATGATCCTCCTATTTTCCTTGTTCAAAGTTGCATGGCATTATACACTTTGGTAATATTGTGACCTCTGATCTACACTAGTGTCACAGGCCTTTCCTAGTCGCACCAAAGAACTAAAAAGAACTATAAAGAACAGTAGGCAACATGTTTTGCCAGGGTTTTTTTTTATTCAGTCAGCTCAGGGGGGCCACAGGGGGGGCCAGGGACATTTTTACAGGGGCACTGGCCCCTGTTGGCCCCCTTGTAGAAACGCCCCTGAGACAACTTATCCAGAAGTAGATGTCACACGATAGTCTCCTTAGGTAGGTTCTTCATGTCCCTTATCGCCCGCTATACATTATGATACATACACATGCAGACACCACCTTGTCTTGAAATTAAAAAATGAGTGTAAATTAACTTATATTTGTGTAAAATGTGTCTCAAGTCATTTTATAGATTGATTAAACATGTTTGATGAAAAATAACTGTAGGTTTGCACTGCAAAACAGTACATTTGTATATTTTACTCAATAAGCGATGACACATTCATTAAAGCTGAGATGAGCATTATCATTTTAAAATACATAATTGTTTATTACAAGCAACTGGAAACAACGTGACTAAATAGGGGATCATTTGTTTGCAAAATATCCCAAAGAAAGTTTATTTTTTATTTTTTTAAGTAACCTACATGAAGTAAAAATCTTTTAAATGCGTGTGGTGGAACAGTGGCATAGGCCTACACATTTGCAGCACTACAATTTGCCGCTCCAGAATTTGCTTTGCTGACTATAGGCTACTGCACAGTTCAAATCTGTTTTAGTTCCAGTACTTCTCAGCTTGTACAGAACATCACAAGTACAATTTTCTGCTTTATTTTCAATTGCGGTTATTTTGAACGTCTCATGGGGCGGAATCAACACTTCTTCCTCACGAACAAGTACGGAATATTTCTTGAGATAAGCGCCGTGGCAGGTCTCTATCTCAAAGCATGACTTTTTTCCAAACCTAATCAGGTTTCTTTTCTTTGAACTGGAAGTGAAGACTCCAAAACGCATAGGCATATTAACTTTACCGTTAAAAATCACGTCTGTTCTTCGGAATGAGGTGACGCATCCTGGTTGGTTAATTTTGAGGAGACGGATTGCGTCAGACAACAGGAAATGCAAAGCGTGAAAATTGAACATTGGTTTTTCAAGACTTGTGTACACTGTCTTATTAGTTCTAACTGCCTTGATAAATTCTCTGTAAACCAATGTATGACCTGTGTAAGTAAATAAAGCATAGAAATGATCCAATTTTAAAAGTTTCTTGTCAACATGCTCTCGTTTGTTGTAGGTCTTCTCGGCAATATCTTGATGCTTGCCCCAGCTTGTTTTGAATTCTTTGGAAAGTTTAATTCTTCATTTAAATAGTTATTTACTTTCTCATACATTTGTGGGGCGCAGCCTTTATACATGTCATCAACAGATTCCAGGGCCATGTCTAAAGGGAAACCCTCCCACTTATGGATGCCGGACCTCTTAGAAAGTGGAGAGATCTATACAGAGGGAACACAAACAGAGCACTGATTACAGGCTACATCTTTTAAACATCCTCTTTGTTTTTCTTCATCTGTATTTATTTTTGGTTAAACATTCACTTAACCCTTGTGCTGCCTTCGGGTCACATGACACGTGTGTTGCAACAACTTTACCCAATACAAAAACAAATAAAAAGCATTTTCTTTTATCCATCACGATGTGGGGGGTCTGAGGCAGCCCGACGGTTAAAAGAAAATGCTTCACTTTGTTTTTCTATGCGGTGAAGTTGTCGCAATACGACGGTGCAATGACTGATTGGTCTGAATGACCCGAAGATAACACAAGGGTTAAATAAACTCAAACACACACATAACCAGTGGCATCGCTAGACCCATTTTACTGGGGGCACGTGCCCCTGTATAAATCAGATGTGCAAAGTTTGAGTTTGAACAATTTCCTTTATTAGTGCATTAATTTTGACTGATAATCCAGGAAAAAGAAACGCACTATCCCAATCAACACTTGGGAATCAACACGCAGTTCAACCGAAAAACACAAACTGATGTGTGCCGCAGAATTCCATGTCCGCGCTCTCCTCTGTGCTTGCTATAACAGGCACTGCAGCGCACGCACATCACACAACTAAAGGCAGTTTCTAAGTAACAGGCCTAACGATCATTTTATTTTGACTCTAACATAATCCCAACATGAGTCAAACGTATGTTATCACACGAAGCTCAAAAAAACAGTCGGCCTATTTGATTTACCACACGCTCGTATTAACTATTGATGTCCCCACCAAAGCTCAAATCAAACTTACGTCCCTGAACTGTACGTATAGTAAGTAGAGGCTAGTACCCCAGTAGAGCTTCATGTCTAGCAACGTTCTTGCTTAGAACCATACTTAGACAAACACAGTAACAGGGTAGCATCTTAAATTAAGATCTTAACCACAGTGTGACTACAATAGCATCTCACCACCAGAGAGTCCACAGTCAGGATGCCGACATGGAGGAGGATCAGCCAGGTGAAGATCATCTTGTCTCCAGGTGTGACGGTTGAAGCTGCACCAGGGTAGAAGAATCTGGAGACACATTATATGACACTTATGAAGCTCAACACACATTCTCCTCATTTGATAGTGTCTTCTCTTATCTTTCCCATGTTGATGTTTGAAAACAGGAATATTGCCTCTGTGTCTCAACTCATCTATGACTATATGCCTGTGAACAGAAAGTCATGGATTACATGCTTCTAAGTTCCTAAAAACTGATCAACTTTAAAAAGTGTAATATAATGGAAAAATGCTTCAGTTACATTTGGTTCATAATTTCGAGGCAAGCTCATATCTTGCCTGCCGAAAATCCTTTTGAGGTTGAAAAAATGAAAACAGTTTAGGAAAAAAAAAGATGTCTTTTTTTTACATATTTTAGTTTTTGTTTTTTTAAACCAAAGAAATTGGTTTACTTCTGCCTTAACCCCCATCCAACACCATACACACGCACCAATTTGACTTGGAAGGTGAACTTACCAGAGCGGCTGAGTATCGGGGGTATTTAGCAAACTGTCATCGGGCTCTACTTATGTTCTTCTCCAAGAAAGCCCACAAGAGACACACACACACTCACTCAGCAGTTATTGTGTGTGTGACCCACATTCTCAACTCAAACCACCATAGCAGATGCAATTGCAATCCAAAAATGCAACACAAACACATATTTGTGACTCCTCCTCTGTCACACCAGTTGCAGGACTGTGGAACTGTAACTCACAGTTTCACTGACCCGTTCACACCACTTTTCACACCCAGATCAGTGGCGTAGGCAGAAATTGTATTTTGGGCAGGCCAGTGCAAAAGTGGTCCTGTAGTTTTCTCAGAGAAAAAAATGTCACCCCCTGAATTATCACAAAATCTCTTTTAACTCCTCAATTAGGTCGATGCACTTAGAGGCTGACAATGTGGGCTTTGCAAACACCGTGTGGCAAAATCGCTTGTCTGAAATATTTAACATATATTATAATTATATAATATAATAATATAATTAACTTTTTTGTTTGTATTTGTTGCAGCAGGGACTGCGCCTCAACCTTCGATGATGTGTGTGTGTGTGTGTGTCGTTTTGCATCATCAACTGGGGATCCCTACCTTTCATATGCACCTGTGTGTAAATGTCATAACCATAGCTCTGAACACACACACCACACACACACACACAAACACACACACACACACACACAAACACACACACACACACACTGTATATACCTTACACATACCTTAGTTCCCATTACAAATTAATACTACAGAATACTAAAGTCATTAGACTTGTTAACAGTACTCATCATCAGTGTAATACCCTACTCCTCTGTGTTACACCCTGGCAGTAACAGTACTGTGTTACACCCTGGCAGTAACAGTACTGTGTTACACCCTGGCAGTAGCAGTACGGTGTGACACACTCGTACATGAATGACACACACATGAGTGACACATGCACATGCACGATTGACACACACATGCGCAAGTGACAACTGGTGACAGACACACACACACACACCTGCACAGCTGTCACACATGTGTAGCCGGCGTGAATCTGTGACACTCACTCCTCAAGTATGTAACAGGCCACCCGTGTCAATATGGCTTTTCTTTGGCGTAGCTGGTAGTGGTGGCGCTTGGGAAGTCAGAGATGGCGTGTTCAATTCACGGTGATGGATGAACACGGTCCGGAAAACTCTGACGGAACTTGCTTATGGTGTATGTCAGGCGGCTGAGCGGTTACGGAATCGGCTAGCAATCAGAAGGTTGCCGGAAGGTTCCGGTTCGATTCCTGACTGTGCAAAATTACGTTTTGCCCTTGGGTGCCTTGGACGTTGTGTCCTAAGTTTATCTATCTATCTGTACACTCCTTCAACATCAACAGCGAATACCTCCTGAGCCAAACCGTATCTTTAGATTAAAGCTGTTTTGTCACAATGGACATTCCTAATGGGTGGAGGTTTCTGTTGCTTCTTTGTTTCACTCACCTGACCAACGTCTCTACCTGTCTCTCTCTCTACCTGTCTCTCTCTCTGCCTGTCTCTCTCTCTACCTGTCTCTCTCTCTACATGTCTCTCTCTCTACCTGTCTCTCTCTACCTGTCTCTCTCTCTACCTGTCTCTCTCTACCTGTCTCTCTACCTGTCTCTCTCTACCTGTCTCTCTCTACCTGTCTCTCTCTCTTGCCTGTCTCTCTCTCTACCTGTCTCTCTCTACCTGTCTCTCTCTACCTGTCTCTCTCTACCTGTCTCTCACTGTGTCTCTCTCTACCTGTCTCTCTCTACCTGTCTCTCTCTACCTGTCTCTCACTGTGTCTCTCTCTCACTGTCTCTCTCTCTACCTCTCTCTCTCTACCTGTCTCTCTCTCTACCTGCCTCTCTCTACCTGTCTCTCTCTACCTGTCTCTCTCTCACTGTGTCTCTCTCTACCTGTCTCTCTCTCTACCTGTCTCTCTCTACCTGTCTCTCTACCTGTCTCTCTCTCTACCTGTCTCTCTCTCTGCCTGTCTCTCTCTCACTGTGTCTGTCTCTACCTTTCTCTCTCTACCTGTCTCTCTCTACCTGTCTCTCTCTCTGCGGTCTCTCTCTAACTGTCTCTCTCTACCTGTCTCTCTCTCTACACTGTCTCTCTCTGCCTGTCTCTCTCTCTGCCTGTCTCTCTCTCTACTGTCTCTCTCTACCTGTCTCTCTCTGCCCTGTCTCTCTCTCACTGTGTCTCTCTCTACATGTCTCTCTCTCTACCTGTCTCTCTCTCTGCCTGTCTCTCTCTCACTGTGTCTGTCTCTACCGTCTCTCTCTACCTGTCTCTCTCTACCTGTCTCTCTCTACCTGTCTCTCTCTCTACCTGTCTCTCTCTACTGTCTCTCTCTCTACTGTCTCTCTCTCTGCCTGTCTCTCTCTCACTGTGTCTCTCTCTACCTGTCTCTCTCTACCTGTCTCTCTCTCGTGCCTGTCTCTCTCTCACTGTGTCTGTCTCTACGCTGTCTCTCTCTACCTGTCTCTCTCTACCTGTCTCGTCTTGCCTGTCTCTCTCTACCTGTCTCTCTCTCTACCTGTCTCTCTCTCTACCTATCTCTCTCTCACTGTCTACTCTCTACCTGTCTCTACTGTTTCTCTTCTACGTGTCTCTCTCTCTCTACCTCTCTCTACCTCTCTCTACCTGTCTCTTTCCTGTCTATCTCTACATTGTCTCTCTAACTATGCCAAGAGGCCTGGTTTTGGTTCCAATGTCAAAACCCCAACATAGGTGATATGTAAGTTTTTCTTATCACTGCAACCAGGAGTGACTCAGAAGAAAAGAACGGACAGGAAGAATACACATTCTCACACAAACACGCACATTCTCACACACACTCACACACACACACACACACACACATATACACACTTAAGAATCAGACAATGCTCGCGAGAAGGGGAGGCAAATACACTTGCTCAATAAATACACACTCTGTCTCAAGCACATTCACACACACTCTGTCTGCACATACTGGAACTCCACTTGTCACAGTCTGGACCTCACCTCTTCTCACAGGTTATGTCTCTGTTTTATCTCAAATACGATACAACAAGTTTTTAGTCTTTGTTTAGATTAACTTTGGATTGCTGTGATTTGTTATTATTTATTGCAGTGTTTCTGTGTCCAAGTATAATAGTTTTACTTTAGCCGATTGTAGTGTGCGAGAGAGACTTTAAAGGTAGGCTGAGACAGGTGGACGCCAGGTGTTGGCAGTTGGTCTGACTGGGATGATATCCATGGTGTAGTGAGGTCTGAAGTTAGGGGACACACCTGGGAGGGGACACTTGATTCAGATGATGGCTCGTTATCAAGCTCTGTGGAAGCCTGATAAGGACCATTCATTTGAATCAGGTGCGTTGGAGGAGGGAAACGTCTAAAACATACAGGACAGCGGACCTCGAGGACCAGGATTGAACACCCCTGATTTAGCATATTATGCATACTCTACTATATTCTAATAGTGAATTTCCTTAAATCTTAAAACAGTTTAGTGGAGGTGAGACAACTGCACTTTGGTGTCTGTGAAAACAAGTGGGGGGTATATCTCTGTGTAGTATCATCGATTACAGCTCTGGAACTAATCTTGTTTAGTAGATCGAAAGAGGGAGTGGGAGAGGAGAAGAGAGAGAGGAGGCAAAGAGGAAGGGAAGAGAGGAGAGATAGAGAAAGAGGAGTGGGAGAGGAGAAGAGAGCGAGGGAGGCAAAGAGGAAGGGAAGAGAGAGATAAAGAAAGAGGGAGTGGGAGAGGAGAGAGAGAGAGGGAGGCAAAGAGAGAGAAAGAGGGAGGAATAAAACAGGTTGATGGAGCCTGTATTAGACAATTCATCAACAAGTACACCACCTTAGCAGACACATACTTATCACAAATCTCCTGGTCCTGGGATCTCCTCCCCGTAGCTGTGCAGAGCTCCTGTTGCTGCCATGACGTCCTCCCTCCTCTGGGTGTGCGCTGTGGTCTTCTCCTCCCAAGCCCCTTACGGGCCTCAAACCCATCTTCTCCCTGGACGAGGATCCCTGACCCACCGCCAGATCACGGTGAAGGCCGTCCTGCGGAAGACAGCCGAGGCATGCCAATCCCTCGCCGCGGCCGAGGGGCGGGGCTTCAGCTTGACGGTGAGCGGTCCGGTTGGAGGGTAGATATTCAATGCCATCAATCAACCAATCATGTAATACTTTTATACAATTAACCAATCACAACCCTCCTGGCCTCCAGATTGATGACAGCCTTACGGTGACTAAGGTTCAGAGGGCGTGTTCCTCCGACGGATCAGCCCCACTCTCCTTCACCGCGTTCCACACCGCCATTGCCAACTGTATTTAGCAACGCGCTTGTGGACGTCGTCATGGCGCTGAGTGAGAAGCACCACTTGATGACGAGGCGTCTCGGGAGGCGTATTGAGTCATAACCTCAGGTAGGGAGAGGGAGGGAGGAAAGAGTGGGAGAAGAGGGAGGGAGGGAGGGAGGGAAGGGAGGGAGGGAGGCAGGAGGGGAGGAAGCGAGGGAGGGAGGGAGGGAGGGAGGGAGGGAGGGACGGGAGGGAGGGAGGGAGGACGGGAGGGAGGGAGGGAGGGAGGGAGGGAGGGAGGATGAGGAGGGAGGGACGGAGGAGAGAGGGAGGGAGGGAGGGAAAGAGGGGAGAAGAGAGAGAGAGAGAGAGGGGAGGGAGGGAGGGAGGGAGGAGGGAGGGAGGAGGGGAGGGAGGGAGGGAGGAGGGAGGGCGAGGAGGGAGGGAGGGAGGGGAGGAGGGAGAGGAGGGAGGGAGGGAGGGAAGAGAGTGGGAGACAGAGAGAGAGAGAGAGAGGAGGGAGGAGGGAGGGAGGGAGCGGAGGAGGGAGGGAGGGGAGGGAGGGAGGGAGGGAGGGAGGGAGGGAGGGGAGGGAGGGAGGGAGGGAGGGAGGGAGGGAGGGAGGGAGGGAGGGAGGGAGGGAGGGAGGGAGGGAGGGAGGGAGGGAGGAGGGAGGGAGGGAGGGAGGGAGGGAGCAGAGAGAGGGAAGTGAGGGAAGTGGGGAGGGAGGGAGGGAGCAGCGAGAGGGGGATGGAGAGGGGAGTGGCAATAATTAGCTGCAGATCTATATGTACTATCTGTTCTACTCTACTCTACTCTGGTCTACTCTATGGTACTCTGCTCTCATACTCTGCTCTACTCTAGGAGTATTGCGTGAAGGAGAGTGTGAAAGCTCAACGGTTCCTCTCAGGCAGACTGGTTCTGGACGGGTCTGTCACACACTGCAGGTGAGGAAGAGGAGGAGGAGGAGGAGGAGGAGGAGGAGGAAGAGGAAGAGGGGGAGGATGTGGATAACTACGATTATGAATACAGTGATGAATTAGGATGTTAAAGGATGTTAATGATGATGATGACGTGTGTGTGTGTGTGTAGGATTTTTACAGTCACAGTAACTGGGTGGAGTTGGGAAACAGGGTCCCTTACACAACCCTCATACGACCTGACTCCTCTCACCCAACCTGGAGGTGTGTTTCTGACAAAGCAAATCAGTTGTTGAGTAAGCGATGCGAGTGAGAAACGATCTACTCACAGACAACGGTGTTTCTGTTCGAAATGAAAGAAGGTTAAGTCAGTGTGTCAGTGTCTCCACCCGCCATTCATCGATTCCACCTATCAGATCAGAGTTCAGTTGTTTGGATGTGTACTAACCCCCCCACACACACATTCCTGTCACTCAGCCCACATACCTGCTCACGGGACAGGACACGTGCACACACAACTCTCCCTCTACTGATGAACCAGTTTTTCCTCTTAAAGAATGTATATGGTTGTCCTTAAGTTCACACACACACACACACACACAACACATACACACTCCCACACACCCATACACACCACGTTTTGATTATCTGCTCCCTGTGCCCAGATCCCAGTACTCCGACTGGTAGGAACTGTGTGGCAGGAGTGAACTGTGATGACAACATCCTGTCTGAGGTTCTACAGCAGGGCCTGCTCACCTCAGGGTACTCAACCTTCTGTCCTCCGCCAGCCTGCAGGTACCACACACACACACCACACACACACAGCACACACAGAAGCACACACACTGATGCGCACACACACACAGACCTCACACACACAGAAGCACACACACGGAGGCGCAACACACACACAGTACGCACACAACAAAAGGACCGCAAAAAAAACACGACACGACACACACACACACCACAGACCGCAAAAAACACACAGACAGAGACACACAAAACCAGAAAACAAACAAAACAACGACAAAGCAAAACAACACAACAGTACACAAAAAACACGAACAAGCACAAACACAAGAAAGACCAAAACAAAGACGACAAGACAACACAACATACCCCACACAAACACGACAATGAAACAACACACACAGACCCACACACACCGACAATCACACACACACAACACGCACACAAAACGACAAGCACAACACACAGACCTCACACACCAACTACAACGAAACACACACACACAAACCACAAAACCGACACTCACACACAAACCACACACACCTACACATACAACACAACACATACACACACAACACCAACTCACACACACATACCTCACACACAAGACACTCACACACACATACCCACACACACTACACTCACACACACATACCTCACACACACCTACACTCACACACACACATACCTCACACACACACCTACACTCACACACACCTACACTCACACACACACACATACCTCACACACACCTACACTCACACACACACACACACATACCTCACACACATGTTCCTCCTCCAGGTAAATGCAGTCACGGGGGCTTGTTCGACCAGACCAGTGGTCAGGATCCAGTGGGAGGGATCAGCAAGGATGACTTGGGTGCAAGTCACGGGAACATGCACCCTGTGGCGGCGGAGCGGTGGCGGTTGCCGCTACGACTGAGCTGCTAGAGGACATCAGGGCCTTCGCTGGTGACCGAGGCTTCCTACGGTAACCTGGAGAGGACACAGTTCAGAGTTTGGAACTGAGAGTCTAGAATTTAGAATTCAGAGTTTGGAAACTGAGAGTCTAGAATTTAGAATTCAGAGTTTGGAACTGAGAGTTAGAATTGAAACGGTTTAGAATTGAGAGAATAGAAACTGACAGTTTAACTGAGATTTTAGAATATAGAGTTTAGACTAGAGAGTTTAGAATAGAGAGTTTAGACTAGAGAGTTTAGAATAGAGAGTTTAGAATTATCTACAGGGTGAGGATGTGTTCTCTTGTGGTGAGGCTCACACAGTACTGTCCCCCCCGCAGTCTGATGGGCCTATCCCAGTCCTCGGTGTTGTGTTTCGTCATCGATACCACAGGCAGCATGAAGGATGACATCGCAGAGGCCAAGCGTGTCTCTTTCTCCATCATCGACAGCAAGAGAGGAAGCCAGCAGGAGCCCTCGCTACATCCTGGTGCCCTTCAACGACCCTGGTAGGGCTGACCGTGTGTGTGTGTGTGTGTGTGTGTGTGTGTGTGTGTGTGTGTGTGTGTGTGTCTGTCTGTGTGGATCGGACACGACCATTCTCGATTATCCTGTCACTCAACTCAAAAGACACAACTGAGGTTTTTAAGGTTGTGTTTGTTCACTTGTGGTTTGTAATCTCGTTTTGTGTGTGTGTGTGTAGGTTTGGCCCTTATTAATGACCACAGATGCCGACATTTCAAGCAGAAAATCAATGAGCTGCAAGCAAATGGCGGAGGGGACATACCAGAGTTATGTCTGTCTGGACTACAGGTGTGTGTGTGTGTGTTTGTCTGGACTACAGGTGTGTGTGCGTCTTGACCTTAGGTGTGTGTGTAATTGTTTTGTTTTCGATGACTATTTGTGATTGTGTGTGCATTTGTGTGTATGTAACGGCTCACTGTGTGTGTGTGTGTGTGTGTGTGTGTGTGTGTGTGTGTGTGTGTGTGTGTATGTGTGTGTATGTGTGTGTGTGATTCCCAGCTTGCCCTCACAGGGGCGCCCCACGTCCTCTGAGATCTTTGTGTTCACGGATGCTCCGGCCAAAGACGTCGCCTTGAAGAGCACAGTCAACTGCCCTCATAGAGAGCACAAGTCTGTGGTGAGCTCTCCACCTCCTCTCTCTCTCTCTCTCTTTCTCTCTCTCTTTCACTCTCTCACTCTATCTCTCTCGTTCTCTCTGGCAATTTCGCACTTCTCTCGCTATCTCTCTCTGCGAGTAGTCTCAGCTATCTCGACATGTTTGCTCTCTCTCTATCGCGCTGCTCTCTCATCTCGTTCGATCTCGTCTCTCTCTGTCCTTCTCACTTGCCCTCCAATCTCTATTCTCTCTCATGTCTCATGTGATCACTCTCTTCTCTCGCTTTTTCCCTCTCTCTCTCTCTCTCTCTCTCTCTCTCTCTCTCTCTCTCTCTCTCTCTCTCTCTCTCTCTCTCTCTATCTCTCTCTCTCTGTCTGTTCTTCGCCAAACTCCTCTCTCTTCTTCTCCACAACTCATTCTCCCTCCTCTCTCTCCTCCTCAAGGTGACCTTCATGTGACCGACAATCTCCGCTCCAGTCGTCGGCGTCGTAGGGACACGGCGGGCGGGACATCCAACCGTCTGGCCGAATCTGACGCCCCAGCTGTACCGGGACCTGGCCCGGGCCTCAGGAGGGCAGGCCATCGAGGTCACCAAGGCCGAACTCCCCCAGGCCACCAGCATCATCCAGGACGCATCCAGCAACGCTCTGGTACTCTGGTGCCTACTGACAACACTCATATATACCCAACACTCTCTGGTCTATATTTACTATGTTCCGGCACCACATTCACACTAATCTGGCCTGTACTGAATGTACTCTGGCACATTCTTACTATACTCTGGCCTGTTACTTAGCCTACTAGCCTCAGGTCTATACTGACTATACTCTGTTCTATGCTCTGTTCTATACTCTGTTCTATGCTCTGTTCTATGCTCTGTTCTATACTCTGTTCTATGCTCTGTACTCGATACCACAGGTGGACAGTATTCCAGGTCTCCAGAGCGCCAGGAAAGCCTGAGAACTTCACCTTTACTGTGGACAGCTCCATTCAGAACCTGACCGTCTACATCACTGGAGGATCCCTGTCCTTCACCATGAGCAGCCCAACAGGTGTGTGTGTGTGTGTGTGTGTGTGTGTGTGTGTGTGTGTGTGTGTGTGTGTGTGTGTGTGTGTGTGTGTGTGTGTGTGTGTGTGTGTTGGTGTGTGTTGGTGTGTGTCTGAAGAGTGTTCAGGCCAGGGGCTGTGTATTACCGTAATGCACAGTGTGTTTGTGTGTGTTGGTGTGTAACCAGGTGCATGTGTGTGTAACCAACCTTCCAGGTGTGTCTCAGAACAACCAGACCAGCGGTCCTTTGGGTACCATGGCAACCGTGGGAAAACCTTCGTCGCATCAGCCTCAACAGCGCCAACCAGACAGGATCATGGGAAATCAGTATCATCTCAACGGAACCCTATACACTGAAGGTCATAGGTCAGCAATCTCCCAATGTTAATAGGTCACTGTTTTCTTCCTGAGAGGTCTTTCAGCACAATTCACAGGCTGTGTGTTACTGTGTGTGTGTGTGTGTGTGTGTGTGTGGGTGTGGTGTGGTGTTTTTCCAGGCCAGAGCTCTTTTAATTTCATTTACAATTTTGTGGAGGAAAACACTGGAGCTCATGGAGACTTCAGTCTGAAAGAGGGACGCCCTCTCTCAGGTAAGATCCTCATCAACAGTCATCCCAAACATGGTCACCCACTAGCAGAGGAGTACAGTTTGTAAATGATCACATTTTTGAGGTCTTCACTTTAAAAGTCCTACACCTCTTTTCTCGTATTTTTCTCCCTCCCTCACTTACTTCCGCTTCCATCTCTCTCTCCTCCGTCACCAAGGTGCCAATGTCAGCCTGTTGGTGACGGTGACAGGAAGTGACACGGTCACTGTGTCCGAGGTCTCCCTGGTGGATGCCTTAGGGTCTAGAGAGGTCAACGGAACCCTGAGGTCACTAGGGGAAGGCAGCTTCCTGGTAACGCTGGCAGAAGTTCCGGAGGGAGAGTTTGCGGTGCGCCTGAGGGGGGGAAGACAGCGCTACCTCCAGGTCACAGACAGGAAGTGGCTTCCAGAGACAGGCCTCCACACAAGTCAAGACCTCCAACTTCTCTGTGACGGTGAGTACCCAGGGTCAAAGTTCACCACACCCACCTTTGAGTGAGGATTCTATTAGAGGTCTACACAACCCATCTACTACCCTCCTTCCTCATCTTCCTCCTCCTCCTCTACCTCTTCCTCCTCTTCCTCTTCCTCTTCCTCCTCCTCTTCCTCCTCCTCCCCAAGGCTCTGTCTAACTCCACGGTTCTAGAACCCGGTTCCACCGTCTCCCTCCGCTTCACGGTGACAGCCGCCAACGGAACCAGTGGAACGTTTGCCGTCCGCGCCACTAACGATCGCGGCTTCGTCTCTGCCTCCCCGGCCACCGTCTCCACGACAACAGGGGGAACGGTCGAGGGCACGGTGACCCTGACGGCACCCGTGTCAACCGCCTCGGGAACGGACATCACCGTGACAATTGAGGTGGAGAACACTGGAACGTCAGACACCAACTACGCCGTCCTACAACTCTCCGTGGTCACCAAGGTAACTTGGGATGGAGGGATGTGAGGATGAGCGGAGGAGGAATTCTATCGTTCCTCTCCTCCTCTCTTCTCACCCTCCTTGTCTTTCAATCCTCTTCCATTATCTCTCTCTCTCTGCAGATCACAGACTTTACCCCTCCCCAGTGCCAGGCAGTTACCGTATCGGCTTCCAACTGCCCCGTTGTCTGTAGCCATGGAGACGCCATCTGGGAGCTCTCCGCTAACGTCACCGATGGCAACGGCACCGGTGTGGACCGGGTCACCCTCCGCCTCGGCAACGGGACCCTCAATACCAGCACGGCGACCGGGGCCGGGGGGGGAGAAAAACGTCACGGTGGTGTCCTACACCGCCCCCTGCTGCTCCGACGCAGTGGAGCTCGTGGTCATCGACCGGGCGGGGAACGTCGGCAGGTGCGCGGCCTCAATCGGCAAAGCCGTTACCGCGACGACGCTCGCCACAACATCGGCTCCCGTCACAGGCAGCCCTGTAGTTGCTACAACATCCTCTGGGGGGGCGCTGTGCCTCGCCGTTCATGGGGCTGGGTGTGGCGTTATGTCTGTTCCTGGGTGGTCTACTATAAAGAAGACTTGGAGAAGAGCTTGTCTCTGTTGCTGTTGAAATCAGGGTAGTAGCCACGAGGGGAGTGTCCAGCACCCACAGATTTCTGATTTCTTACAATGTTTTTATATATACGGTGTGTATGTATATAATCATCAATCATCATGTAAAATCATCAAAACTAATTCTGGTTCCGCTCTTGGTTAAAAATGTATACGGGGGTCAGATGGCTGAGCGGTTAGGGAATCGGGCTACCAATCAGAAGGTTGCCGGTTCGATTGGCGGCCGTGAAAATTACGTTGTGTCTTTGGGTAAGGCACTTCACCCTACTTTACGTATATACAACTGTCTCTCTTTGATCTTAAATTCATATTGTGGATGTGATGTATTGATACAGTTCACAAAGCGAAAATAACTATTACTGTAAACACGATCGAACATGGCTGTAAAACGTGGGTCATTATGTAGGATATGATATATTCCAAATATTTACAGCGTATCACTGTGACTTTTTCTTTTTTTCTGCCTGTTCTTCCTCCTTTCCGGAATTGTTAGCAGGGTCATTACTCACTTCAACCACTAGAGGTCCTCACATCTCCACTCAGCACGGCAACCGTAGCTAGGAAGTGATTTAATCTGGTTAAATTCTGGTTTTATTTTGTCTGTCATGTCTTTTGGATTTTATTAATCAAAGCTATTTAAAATATAATATTAAATAAAAGAAAGCTTTTTTTGTTTAACAGTTTACCAATAAAAGTACATACGCTGTGTTTAAGTCTGTTTCAGTCTCTGAGAAGGTCGTTATGACAAATTAGATTAGATTAGATTCAATTTTATTGTCATTGCACAGAGTATAGGTACTGAGGCAACGAAATGCAGTTAGTATCTAACCAGAAGTATCTAACCAGATTAGTTAGTATCTAACCAGAAATTAATACCCCCTGCCTAAATCTAACCCCCTGCTCGTGAACGTGTTGCTTCTGCATTGTTGGGAGTCTTATTTATAGATTTTGCTATTCACTTCGTAATCAATTTAGCATATGTTGTTTCGCTGTTCTTACTGAATGAATTGTTTTTTATTGGATTCCTTTGAGACAACATTTAGTTTTGTTATAGGAAAGAATTGTGGTTTGTTCGCATGGGCGACATACTGTGCAGTTTTCTCGAGTGTAGACTATTCGTCTATACATTCGTTTACGTAGACCTTTACGCCCTTATTGCCACTCGTCTTATATTTGAAAGTGCGTTAAATTTATCATCTAGCTGCCAAACGAGCAGGGGGGTTAAATTTCGGCAGGGGGTGTGTTTTCGGCATAACACCGGTGTTCTAGAACATTTGGCCCCCTGGGCAAGGTTTACACCTCACAGCAGGAAATATCGGCAAATGTGTTTTGAATGTTTAGAACGCACTGATAGTGGTGTATGATGGAATAAAGGCCTTTACACGTGTCTGCCGAATCGTGACAACTTGCAGTCAGGTAGTCAGTATTTCCCACACTGCCCCAGAGTCACTGAGCAGGGTCTGGGTACAAGGCTGATGTCATAGAGACACAATGAAATGCAGGGTCAATGAGGAGTGCAGACAACATGACCAAAAGACTGTTTTATTTCAGAAATAACTCATAAGAATGAAAGGAAAACCAAGCTGTGTGGTAAATACTAAACTAAACTAACTAAGAACAATGTTGCTGAGTAGCTACAAACAGATTAGGCCTTTGTAACTCATTCTTACATCATGTACTTCAGGTTAGCCATAGAAAGGGAAAGCTTGTTATCACAGTTCTCTCTTCATTCATGCGGTTATAACAGGTGTTATTGACAAGACATGAATGTAGCTGGGGGAAAAATGCACAGAAAACCCACAGTATATCTGTTAGATCCCTATCTCACAGACCCAGAAATTATTAGCATCACATCTGTTATCATTCCAGGTCATGGGAGGAGGAACCAGAGAAGGTGAGTAGTATATCTCAGCACAGTCCTCATCACCGTTGTCTATAGATAATAATAGGTAATTATCAGGCTGACCATCGGCCCAGTACCTACAGGGTTAAATAAGAACACACAACCAGTCACACACTGAGGTCCACATCTGGGTTATACAGTATGAGAATCCATTCTGTATCAGAGTTGTATATGTTAGTACTATATATTTCTCATATAGCTTGATGTTGATGTTAATGTGATTGGTTGAGTCTGTCTGGAGGGATTTAATGAGGTGATGCTGCTGGTTCTAATGCACCAAGTCACTCAAGCAAGGCAAAAATATTAAAACATATTACGAGAAGGAATGTTTAGTTTAGAGTCAGGAGACTCGAACGATTCAAAAGAATAGTTTTCTCTTTCACTGTGGTCAGGGGCTGTAGCTGCCATCAGAGGCAACTCTCATTTTAGATGTATTTATTAGAGAATATTTCAGTTCATAATATTCATTTGGGTCAATAAATCAATAAATAGTTAAATGTTCAGCATAATCTTTTTAATAAATAAGTCAGATATTTTCTATTAGTACATGTCAAATCATTCCTGTTATTTAGCTAAAGCCATAGAAAAAGGGGGAACCTATTTTTCTTTCCACTTTTTATTGACAGCAACAAGTATTTAATTGTTGCTGTCAGGATATTGTTACCGGTACACTACAATCAGAAGAGCCAGACGTGGTGCTGTGCTGGTGGCATGTTTGTGGGAGTTATAAGCATATACGCATCAGAAGTGCAAATAAGTTGTCTTTTATTTTAAGAAGAAGAAGAAGTCGTAACCCTCCAAGTTTTTTCCTCTTGAGTCTTGAGTCAGAGAGGCCAATGAGGTATGTGTTTTGTCGTGTTAATTGCTTTTCTGTATGTGAACATGTGTCAGTTACGTGACTGTGTTAATGTGTAATTAGCCAATTAAGTATTTTTGTACGTGTTGAATGTGTGATTTATTTATTCGTTTAATGTGTACATTTAGTTTATTCTGTGTAAAATACATCCTGCATGTTTTAAATGTTCATATGAACGGTCATTACCCGGCTTCCACAGAGCTTGATAACAACCCATTCATTTGAATCAGGTGTGCTGGAGCAGGGAAACATCTAAAACATGCAGGACAGCGGCCCCGAGGACCAGGATTGGAGAACCCTGGTTTAGAGGGTTAATTGACGTTTTATGTTTTTCCTTTTTTTGTTCTGACGGCATTGTTGGGGCATTAAAAGCTACAAGGTTAGCATGTACAAGACATGTTGAAGACTCGTGTCCAATAAATGTCTGTTAAAAAACAAAGAACGACATCAGCCTTTGATTCAACTCGAGGGGAGTAACAGAGGCAGTTAATCCCAAATGTGTTTGATAAAATTCAGGGATCTATGCGGGCCAGTCAAGGTCCGTAGCAAATTCCGTACAGAAATGATTTGTCGACTATGGACCGAAAAACATGATTGGGCTGCAAAGATCCCTGAACACTATCAAACACTGTTGGTATCTAATTCAGTATCAATCAGTAAGCCAGGTCTCATCTGCCAACATCAGTATCCAACTTAGTTAATGCTCCTGTGGCTGAATGGAAGCACATTCTCATAGACACACTCCAAAACAGCCTTCCCAGAGGAGTGGCAGCTGTTGCAGCCTCAAAGGGGTACTCCATATTATTAATGCCCATGGTTTTGGTATGGGATGTTCATGTACTTTTGGCAACACGCTGTATTTCCTTTATAGCTTGATGTTGATTGTGATTGATTGGGCCTATCTAGGATGATTTATGGGGCGATTATGTTGGTATAATTTACCATATACATGCAGTCAAGCAAAGGTTGAATATCTGAAAGTATTTCAATCAAAATAATATTGTTTTCTATTAATCCAGAAAGTACAGAAAGAGTAGTTCTCTTACGTGGGTGTGGTCAGTGTAGTTCCGTCCACCCAGATCCAGGTCCCTTCTGTTACTGTGTCAGTCAGACCGATCCACACTTTCTTGTTGAGGTTGTTGAGGAATACCTGTCATGGAGAAGGATTAAAGGGCAGTTTTATTACTTTGATCTTGAACTTGACCTCATCCTGTACATTTCTGTTGTTCTCAGTCTTTCTTACTCTTCATCTCTCCATCTCTCACCTGTTCCTCATGGCTGTTTATGATCACCAGGTCTGCTCCTCTGTCTATACAGTCCTGTCTGCTGTCAGTCCAGTTCTTACTCTCAGTAGAGACGTAGTAACAGCTGCAGCCCAACTTCTGCCAGCCATCAGGACAGGCAGTGAAATCTGAAAACACAAGAGTTAGAGAACATGTTTAGACAGTACAAGTTCATACTTTCTGACCTAAAGTCTAAATGGGCGCAAATAAAATGTAACATAGTAACAGCTGCTGTCAAACCTCCTACATCAATCTAGATCCTTTGTTTGATGCCATTACAACGCAGAATTCAATATTTACAGTAGTAACAGCTACAACCAATCTTCAACCAATCTTCTGTGAGCCATCAAGAGTGCAGAACG
This sequence comes from Mallotus villosus, assembly GCA_903064625.1. NCBI lineage: Eukaryota > Metazoa > Chordata > Actinopteri > Osmeriformes > Salangidae > Mallotus > Mallotus villosus. The sequence goes on along the minus strand of CAEFZP010000163.1, from coordinate 27,243 downwards.
CGTCATTTGCTTTAACACGTGTTTGAACATCTTATCAAAGTTGCCATTGTAGTAACAGCAGCTTGCAGGCTACTCACAAACCCAAGGCGACAGGTGAACGATGCAGGGCAGTTTAATAGCAACTCCTCAATCTTGTAATAATAACTCTTTCTTGTAAGTCGCTTTGGATAAAAGCGTCTGCTAAATGACTAAATGTAAGTACTAATCCAAAAAGAATGTTCAAAGCAATCAAATTTTTTGCTGACAAAAACTAAATCATTTTAAGCCTTTGCGTTCAGGGTGTAATTCCCATCAGAATAACGGACAAAAAAGTTTTTGTTCCAAACTATAACAGCTTCCTTTAGCACTTTAACCTTTCATTAATCATGTTCTGATACTAATGCACATTTGCAGTAATCAATTACAGACTCTTTGAAACCAACAAATCAAATCATAATGTAGAATATAAACACTTTAGCTTAAATAGCCTATACAATTATTATTGATTTATTTTTTACCTATCGAAATAGAATAATCAATATCAAAATACCAATATTCTTAACCACAACTATGAACCAAATATGACCAATTAACTGAAACATTATTGATCTGAATCTGTCTCTTACACACTCACTCTCTCACTCTTATTTATTCTGTTACTCGCTCTGCACTAAACCTGACCGGCTCAGCGTGGCAGCTGTGATTTGGAGTGCAGTTCTGACATTTAGTTTGTTGCACCTTCCAACACACCTACACACACTTCTCACACACACATGTCTCACACACACACTCCCAAACACTTGGTTTTGGTTAGCCATGTCTGTCAGTAACAAAATACTTTGACACCCACTTTTGTCACAACCTAGAGCCAGATGTGACAAACACAATGAGTTTGATTACAATAGCAAATGTTCTAGAGTTCAACGCATCACATTAACAACACCTTTTATTTCATACAGCTAACAATTATACAAAATATTAATTAAAATTGTCTTACCGCACAGCTTCCTCTTAAGGTCATCTCTCTCTCTGGTCAGGTTGGTGTTACTGGTCTGTAACTGGTCTCTCTCTCTGGTCAGGTTGGTGTTACTGGTCTGTAACTGGTCTCTCTCTCTGGTCAGGATGGTGTAACTGGTCTGTAACTGGTCTCTCACTCTGGTCAGGTTGGTGTTACTGGTCTGTAACTGGTCTTTCTCTCTGGTCAGGTTGGTGTTACTGGTCTGTAACTGGTCTCTCACTCTGGACAGGTTGGTGTAACTGGTCTGTAACTGGTTTCTCTCTCTGGTCAGGTTGGTGTTACTGGCGTTCAGCTGGTCTCTCACTCTGGTCAGTTTGGTGTTACTGGCGTTCAGCTGGTCTCTCTCTCTGGTCAGGATGGTGTTACTGGTGTTCAGCTGGTCTCTCTCTCTGGTCAGGATGGTGTTACTGGTCTGTAGTTGGTCTCTCTCCATAGTCTTTATGGTTTTGTCTTCATTTACTCTGGTGTCTTATGGAATGAGAGAGAATAACGCCCAATGTTACAGTCATTTGCAGAAACGATTGACATGATATGTTGAACAGTGCCACAAACATACATTTACAATAAATGATGTATGTTTACTTAAACATACTCACAGATGACTCCCAGTGCTGTGACCCCAGCCAGTATGAAAATACAGAGCAGCCCCAGACACACTGCTGCGGCCCTGTAGATTCTCTTCTCTGGACGCTCATCCTCTGGACATAGTGGGGACACTGTGTGTGTGTGTGTGAAAGGATGAGAGAAATACATTTAGAGGTAATCCTAAAGGCTACAGTTGTGTACAACTTTACAGTACGTGTTTGCGATCATTTATGTATGTAATATGTATGTGTGTGTGTTTTACCTGAGAGCTGATCTCCTGCTTTGTTCTCTGGTGTAGGGTCCTTATCCTCTGAGCAGGGGTCGTGACCTCTGAGGGTATCAGCACTAACGTAGATGTCCACCATCCTCTCGTCCATCTCCCCCCTGTCTGACATCACCTTGTAGGTCACGTCTGCATCAGCAGACATGTCCTTTAACTTCACCTTCTGGGTCATGTCTGGTGTAGCGTAGATGTCATCTGACTTCACCTTCTGGGTCATGTCTGGTGTAGCGTAGATGTCATCTGACTTCACCTTCTGGGTCATGTCTGGTGTAGCGTAGATGTCCTCTAAGTTCACCTTCTGTGTCATGTCTGGTTTGGCGTAGATGTCCTCAGACATGTTTGCTGCCATTCCTGTCTTTCCTGATAATACTTTGGGTAGGTTATAGTTTAGATTATCATTGAGTAACACTACAACTGCAGTGTCAGAGCTGCGTTTTAACGTCCACCAGACAGGCTTGTCCTCTGTGCTGTGAGCATGAGGGAGCTGGACCGTTTGTTTCCCCTCTATCAAACAGGAAGTTTTAGAAAGAGGAAGATTATGTTTTCATTCATTATAACGTTGGGTGATAAAGAGTTCCTGTTCGATCCCTCGTCATATTTCCAGTTCTTATTAAAACCACATTAGGGGCACCTTGGTTGTTCACCAAATAAGTGCACGTGCCATGCAGGCTGAGTTCTTACCACTACCTGGGTTTGAATACAGCTTTGCCCCTTTGCAGCATGTTGTCATGTAGACACATGGGGATTACAGAGGTGTGAATGCTATAGAAAAAGAAAGCTACTTGGCTTTAGTGGATAAAAGCTTGGATAAAAGCGGCAGTTACATGAAAAAATGCAATTTAAATAATGAAGAAGTATAGACTGGCAGAATTTAACCTGTTGAGAACTGATGCTTCTCTGCTCTGTGTGTAACTCAATTTGATACTGTGTGTATCAAATTACCTGTGAAATGAGTGCCTCGTATGAAATACAAATAATTATCGACATAGAAGCTCCGAAAATAGTCCATATACATGTGCATGGAGCACAGTTCAAGCAAATATGCACGCAGAGACACACATGTATATACATACATTACAAAACCATATATTTACTCCATGTATAGCCTAATAATATCCTAAAAATGACATACAGTAGAACTGAGTATAACATAAAGGATCTCAGACAGCTGAACACACTCACGCTACCTTTGTACCTGTGCGTGCATATTAATGTTACACACCTCCTGATCTTCCTCTTTCCAAAAAACGTCCCTTTGCTTACAGAGGAGAAACAAACAGCTCCAGGCAGTTGTTACTGTCCAGCTCCCTCATACTCGTCACAGCCAGGGACGAATCTAGGTTCCCACTTTTGGGGAGGCTAAGTCCCTCGATAAAACCTATAATTTTTCCTGTGACCCAGCAAAATTAGGGGGGTCTGGGGGCATGTTCCCCCAGAAGAAATGTTGGAAAATATCCTTTTAAATAGTGTCCTCTAGTGGGTTTTAGGAAGAGAAATAAACACATTTAGATTATTATTTTTTTTAGATGTTTTTTTATTTTTTTATTTGGGGGGGCTAATTCAACTTTGGGGAGGGCTCCAGCCCCCCCAAAATAGGGCTAGATACGCCCATGCTCACAGCACAGAGGACAAGCCTGTCAGGCATGGTGGACGTTGAAACACAGCTCTGACACTGCAGTTGTAGTGTTACTCGATATTAATCGAAACTATAAACTACCTAAAGTATTAGGTAAGACAGTCTAAAACATGTCGGAAGACATCTACGCCAAACCAGACATGACCCAGAAGGTGTCAGGTCAGGTGACATTCTGTAATTCATGTATCTGGCTGGAATAAAGATTTAAAAAATTGTCCTGGGATTTTATATTGTGAATTATCTGTCTATCTTTCCAGCCTTACACCCCCACCCGCCACTTACGGTCTTCTTCTGACAAACGTCTGGTGGTCCCACCGCTCAAGAGTGCCCGGTCCCAACACAAGCTCTTCTCCTGTCTGGCCCCCCACTTCAAGGCTCAAGACGCACTTGTTCCAGGAGTACAACGGTACTTAGGAATGGTTTGCTGGACCTGATGTTAGTTTTCTCCAGGATCACAAATGACTTATTGAGTGACGTGTTGCTCTTGTTGGTTAGTTGTAACTGATTTAAAATGATTGTACTTGCTGTGAAATATATTATTGTTGCTTGCTTTTCTACAGGTACCTCTTGCACTTTGAGGTTCATGTTGTTAAGTTGTAACTTGTTTAACTTCATGCTCTTGTGGTTCTGGCCTTGGCACTTATTTAGTTTTTCACAATGTATGCTTCATGTTTTGGTTACCCGCAATCAGGGCGGCCTTAAGCATCTGGGAGCCCGTTTCAATAACTAAAATGGGGCCCTATACCCACATACAACATGAACATAATAGAGCAGAAAAAGCAAGGATTCCTGTTGGTTTGCATCAATGGTATATTATTTTATTACGTGCACTTTCAGCTTCATGAACATGGCAGCTAAACATCGAAATAATCCAACCTTCATTGATTAAAACGATATATAGGCTAGTTAATTATACAGCGTTTTACATTGGAATAGGCATGATCGCCCTTTCACGCACGGCTACTTCACTGCTTACAGTAATCGGCTCTATGAATATTGACTAGATGATAAACTTGTATAAACAAATGTATAGACGAATAGCCTACACACGAGACAACTGCACATATGTGACCTGGTGACGCTCACTCGAACATACCACAATTATTTTCTATAACAAAACAACAATTACATATTTTCTTAAAGGACTCCAAAGTAAGAGTTGCAGCAATGCAGAAGCAACGTGTGCGCATTCACGAGCAGGGGTGAATTTGGCATGACACCGGACCTCACATCTGATTCCCTGATTTGACACAAAAACAGTTTCTTCCCTTCTGCTGTTGGCCTCTTCAACAAGGCCAAGGGTTCACACTGACTTATTGACTTTACTTTAATGACTCTAATATTCTGCACTACATTACTGCATCTTGTACATTTGTATTTTTTGTCATATTTGTATTTTTTGTATTTTTATATTGTAAATTAGGCAACTTATATTTTATTGTATATTTTATTTTAAATATAATTCCACTTTAGTATAGATAGTATAGTTATATAGTATAGATATTTAGTATAGACAGTCCACATATTTAAATTTAAGGATACTATATGTTTATTGTATGCACCTTCCTGCCAAAGCAAATTCCTTGACTGTGCAAACTTTCATGGCCAATAAATCCCTTTCTGATTCTGATTCTGATTTGATGAGTTAGGCCTACTTAAATGTAGTTAAAAAAATTGTTTAAAAATGTCTGCCTTTAGTTACATGGCAAGAGGCCAACAATAATAGTTTTGTTCCAAACCGCTACTCTTGGAAGTCGCTTTGGATAAAAGCGTCTGCTAAATGCAAAGGCTACATGTAAAATGTAAACCGGTATTTGGTTTGAATATTGCTGCCATCTCTTCAATAGGCTATGTAATGTTAATGCATTGTTTGTTTCAATTTATGTACATTTTCTTTATTATGTAATTGTCTTTATCGTAACATTGTCTTCATTGTGACAGTGTTCAAAAGGTTTAACGTGAGGAGTGTTTTTACTCGTTGTGTTTATATTTCCACTCATCGATCAAAGGTTTTCATATATAGGCCACTTTCATGTTTACCAACATTCAGGATGCGCGCGCAGCTAGGTTTCAACCCACATGCGCAGTTGAGCCAGCTTGACCGTCGTGTGACGTGGGTTTGAAAGTGGTCTATAGGCTATCTATGGTTCCACTCATTAAATCGACATTACTGTGATTATGTCGTGATAAAGCACAAAAAGGGGTGTGGCCTAGCTGGCGGTAAAAAAGATTAGATTTGTACCAGGAAATAATCAGTAGCGGCTGGTGATTTCTTTTTTTGGGGGGGGGCGCAGTTGGGCGGCGCGTCGTTACACGGAACTTTTTTTTAACATTAAATATATATGTATTAGCTATGTTGGATGCTGTCGTCCTCTCCTACTATTTCTTCAATGCTTAACGAATCTATCTCTTGACCCTGTATGTATGCTTGAGCAGCACTGGTTGAAGCCTGAAAATATTGTAAACAATGTTTGCATATATGCAGGTAGCAACGCTAGTAGGGAGGACAAACCCGTTTGAGCGTTTTTCCTAAAATACGTTTGAATAGTTATTCCTGGGGAAATTATGGAATTAAATTACATATTAACGATACTAATATACTTGTGCACAATAATATCAACAATATTTGCAAATATTAGGCGTTTTTTAAAGGTTTTTACTTTACCTCGAAGCTACTTCCGTAGCTGTTTGTGAAAAAGAGGCTAGTTTTACGACAGCGACTTTGGATGTAGCCTACTTTAACATATTAGCTGATTAGCCTGTACGAGTGAGATATGTATACAGCTACGTTAACAAACCTCTTGTTTGTAAAATATATCGTCTTAAACTCGATGGGAACACATCACATAAACAATTCTAAAACGTCCGACACGCCAAATGTTGTCATTTTTTGTCAGGCGTCCCTGAAGCTCAAATTCCGAGTCGGAGTTCCATGAAGCTTTTCATTGCAGTCAATGGGTGCGGGCACTCATCGGGCATAAACTCAATATCTCAAAAGTCCCAACTCGAAAATGTTAGCGGTTTCACAGTCCTGTAGAGGAAATGTTCCTGAACAGATTGACATCAAGTTAAGGATGTGGCATTGAAGTTTAGGTTAGTAGCCAAGGGTGTAAAGACCACTTTGCTAATTACAGACGTCTTAACTGTTAAAACCCCAGTGCCACATACAGGACAGTATTCATACAGACATTAGCTCTAATTTGTTTCATCAATTGAAAAACTGATCTGGGACTTTTGCTAGCTTGTGCTATAGCTTCCTAAACAACTATGATTTGGTGGATTTGCTTAAATAGTGACACTACATCTGTGTTGTGTAGTCTCAAATATGCCGTATTAGTTTGCTTAGGAAACAACTAATACACTTTAAATCACACACTAGACAGACACCAGTGCAACTGCAGTGATGGTAGCTACAATACACATTTCTAAGGTGTAAGGTAGGCTACCTCGTCTTCTAAGACACAGGTGTTGTCAACATCTACACCAGGCCTACAGCACTGGTAGCAATCTTTTGAGAAATATTTAATAAAGCAAAGACATGATGAGTGAGTATGATACATGGAGGAGGCTGATTGAGATTTGGGCTCAGAGACATTAGTCTGCCAGACATACAATAGTTGATAACTTGGATCAGTGCAGTAAGGAAAATACAAGCATCTTATTGAAAATGTCCATGCCAGGGGCGTTGTTAGACATAAAGCTCTACTGAGGCACAGGCCCCTATTTATATATCACATTTTTCTTCCAAGCTTGCTGCACACAATACACTACTCGGATATAGAAACTCACCTTTCTTAACCCACTATACAACAGTTCAGAGACCCAAGTTTGATAACAGCTTTAGCAGGGACATCATAGTTAATGCGAGCGCGCACATTTGTTAGTATAGTTTGAGCTTCATGTAATAGTTTTTATGGTTTAGTCAAAATAAGATGAACGGTAGGCCTATCAAGAAACTTTATTTCATTTTGTAATGTTTTCCTGACCTACCTCAATTCTGACTTGTGTCCCGAGTCCGACACCTGGACTTCTGTGTGCGTGGTGCACAAAAAGAAAACTAGTCACAGTTACTGTTGAGTTGTCGAGGCAAACCGATCAACTACATCCTCATACATCTGAACATTTGTAGACTCTGTACTGCTCATCTGCAAACCATGAAACTGTCCCCTGTCTTCTTGTCCCCTCATATATGAGCCAGACGACAAGAATGGTCACGACTTCACACAAAAAAACAATGGTTAAAATAGGTGAAGGAGGAGGGAAGAAGCGTTGCACGCTTATACGAGGCCCTCCTCTAAATTAAAGAAAATGTATAATAATCAATAAGTACTAAAGCAAACTAATACATAGAAAATGAATGATACGATAGGGATAACCAGTAAATCGAATGGTTGGATTAACAATAAATACTGAAGTAAAAAATTACATAGAAATAATAATGGTGCAATAAGGATATACACAAATACATTGACTGTGTATATTTCCCACACTGTCAATAAGATCCTTGATGTCTTAATGCACTGATCAAAGTTATTGTAAGACTTATGTTAGACAAATGTAAGTCTTATTGTCAGTGTGGGAAATCACAGTGGTGTTTACATATACACAGAGGAAACACATTTACAGATGAGCAGTTATGAGCCCATGGATGCCACTCAGGTGTTTTGAGGATGTGGATGGTCGGTTTGCACAATCGGTTTGTGGATGGTCGGTTTGCCTCAACTTCTAAGGAGAATAGTCAACAGTGAATGTGACTTACATGTTTTTTAAAGGCTTCTCATAGAACCAAGGTATAAAAACAGCAGACTGCGGAGTTGCTTTTAAGAGCAACATCTAATGCTTTTAAGCAGGACAAGTCTTGGTAACAGCAATCAAAACTAGATAGGCCTACTGATTGGAAAGCACAAGTAAGCTACTATCCATAGCTTGTTTGTGAGAGCCTTTAGCTTCTTTAATTTAAATGTTGTACTCAATCTAATTAATACGACGAGTTAGTTATCAAGTTCTGATGTAGTAAACCATTATTAAACCATTGCACTACTGCCAGAGCTCTTCAGTAATTATGAATCTCCATGTTTGTTTTTCCTTTTTAATTTTCAAACAAATGAAATACTCATTCAGCTTTGTCAGCTTCTCTTATAATTCTTCTATATCAACCTATCTCAATCCTAGATTTCGGGCCTAGTAGCTTGCATGTTTTTATCTGCTACAAATCAACGGGTTGTCTAAAGTGAGTTGGAAGCAAGATACCCCTAAAAAGTGTGCCCTTTGCTCCCCTCCCCCCACCTGTCACTGGGCTAGGCTGCTGCTGTAACTTGCTAGCCAACCTTTACTGAGGGGACTGTTTGATCGGGCCGGAATTTAAAAATGTTTATCTTTATGTATATTTGAGACCACATATTCGTAGATGTACGTTTCCACTATATGTTAACGGATTTTGAGATCGACCAGATTAAATGAGCGAGAACAAGGCACATCTGTCCATATTTTGTTAGTGAAGCCGGGAGAGGAATGGTCGTGGCCAGCTAACTAGCTGCATAGAGCGATGGGGAGTTTGTTAGCACTCAAAATGTAGCTCTAAAACAGGGGCACTCCTCGGACATAAACTCGATTATAAAAAATACCCCACCTGGGAAATGCTAGCGGTTTTCACAGTCTTGTAGAGGAGACCTTCATGAACAGAATGACATACATTTTGGGCTGTGGCATTGAAGATCTGGTTAGTAGGGAATGGATCAAAGTACTCACAGCCCATTACAGACCTCTTAAAATGGGAAAACCTCTGTGCCACATACGGGATGGTATTCACACAGGGATTGGCTCAAATTTGAGTGACAGGTTGATTCACCAATTGAAAAACTCATCTGGGAATTTTGATTTTAGTAAGGGGTGTGCCGAGATTTTACTGTCGCCGTTTGGCCGAAGTTTTTCTAAACCGCGTCGCGTACAGCATTACAGTGAGCTACACTGGCTTAAAACTACAGGTATATAATGATAATTGTACCCATGAATTGATTACTACTAATATAAAGTCACGATAAATCATAAAACGTTCATTGTTTTGGGAGCCATGCTTATTTTTTTAACGATTGAAAACGGATGCATCACAGACCGCTATCGTATATGTCGTCCAACAGAGGCTAATTATGCTAATGCCTCAGTCAACTAGCGAAAATTGACAACTGTTTTCGAAAGTACATGTACTAATAATATCATCGTACATCGTATTGTACATTACATCTCACAATTGTGTTTTTTATCACAATGTTAAATGAGCAATAAGTTCAGTTTAGCATTTGTTGACGCTTGGAACTCTCCGTTGTGATTACATTGAGAGCAGAACGTTTGTCCTCCCTACCCGTAGGCCTACAGCCCATCCTCCTTTGCTAGCTATGTTGCTCTCGTAGATACGTGATAATTATATGGGATGTGAGGGAATGATAAAGGTCTTTGATTCGACGAATAAGATGTCAATATAAGTAAGAAACGATGTCATTGGCCAGGGGCGCACGAGTGTGCGCCCCGGCATCGCCCCTTTTTTCCGCCAATGAGAAGCCGTTTTTCTCAAATGTATGAAAAAAGAATGAGAGCTCCCATTGACTTCCATTTGGCCGGCGCCCCCAGGGGGGAGTGGCTTATCTCAGTGATAACGAATGGCAATATATTATATTTGGTCACATTTAAGTGGTTGTTGACAGGGACTTACGGTCTCCCACAGACATTTAACGCGTTAACACAGTACATTTATTATTTAAATAGTTTGGTATATCATATTTTTGCACGTTTTTTTATTATTATTTTTACGAAAGATTCTAGCAGGGGCGGCGCCCTAGCGCCCTCTATGGATGCACCGCCACTGGTAACCAGCCGACCAATGTTTGACGTCGCGGCAACGTTGTCCACGGGTCTAAATATAACGTAACCAGCCGACCAAGGTACGACGTCGCGGCAACCTTGTCCACTGGACCTAAAATTAACGTAACCAGCTGACCAATGTTCGACGTCGCGGCAACGTTGTCCACGGGTCTAAATATAACGTAACCAGCCGACCAAGGTACGACTTTGCGGCAACCTTGTCCACTGGACCTAAAATTAACGTAACCAGCCGACCAATGTTCGACGTCGCGGCAACGTTGTCCACGGGTCTAAATATAACGTAACCAGCCGACCAAGGTACGGCGTCGCGGCAACCTTGTCCACTGGACCTAAAATTAACGTAACCAGCCAACCAATGTACGACGTCGCGGCAACGTTGTCCACGGGTCTAAAAATAACGTAACCAGCCGACCAAGGGACAACGTCGCGGCAACGTTGTCCGTGGCACCAACCGGCAACATTCACTTTATAAAGTTGCTACGACGTCGCGGCAACGTTGCCATAAGGTAACGTCGCGGGTTACCAAATGACCACTTACTAGCAACGTTGCCGCAACGTCGTGTGTTAGCTGGGGGGCAATGCACTTAACAACAATTTTGGGGAAGGGTATCCATTTGGACGGCCCCAATGTCTAAACCATGGTTACGCCCTTGCTTGAGGCCATTCATTTATATTCGTGCCAGCTTCGTTTTGTATTTCAATCCGTATTGACAAACTCTTGCATAGGGCCGTAGCCTAATATCGTTTCGTCCGTAAATGATAACAAGTATAGATGGAGTTTTATTTCCCCAGTTCACCTCGGAGCTTTTCACTAGAAGCTCAAAGGTTACCGGTTTAAAAGTAAATAGGCTACCGCGACTTGAATTCTTTTTATAGGCTACTTAAACAAATATATCGACACGGGATCCTATGTGAAGCGTCATTTGAAATTAAATGAAGTAGGCCTAGGTGTGGTAACCTGTTTGTCTTCTCATTGTCCCCGTTTCAGTTTTAGGAGACTCGTCCTATAAGATAGCCTACTATTGAAGAAAGTTCTCTAAAAGACCTTGCAACTCCTATTTCTTGGAGCCCTATAGTTTTCAACTGCAAGTGCACAACACACAGACGTGCCAGAGAAAAGGCAGATTGACACGCTGATGGAGTGAGGATCGCGGCACATTGCACATCTTTGACAGGAACTACATTTAACTAATTTGTTGGAAACGGTATTTCTATATTTTTCCCCATTTAATTGATTTTCTTCTTCAATCTTTATCTTAACCAAAGACCCTGATTTGTTGATTGAAAGAATGTTATGCTTTACAACACACTGGCAATTGGCAAAAGACAATAGCCTAAAATTTAAATTGAAATAGCCTACTTCCAAATAGTTTATTCTCCAACGAAATTATAACCCCATTTGACACAATTTTCTTAATTTTGGCTCTGTATGCCACAGTAACGGATTTGAAATTAAACAGCCAAGATGCAATCGAAGTGCAGACATTCAGCTTTCATTCAAGGGGCTGAACAAAAATGTATATCATGTGATATGTTTAGGAATTGCAACAATTTTACCAACAATAAAATTACATTTAAACCTTGGATTGATCTTGTATTTAATATCCTTACAGTGAATAGGCCTACAACTGTGGAGGAGAATAGAGGACTGGCTATCAAAAAAAAATATATATATATTAGCCAACAGACAGCAACAGTTGGCTGAAGTGTGAACATTTCAAAAGGTCTAACCATAACCAAATGTGGGTTGTAGCTTCCTCTAACAGGACGTTAATCTTCCTCTATGAAATGTCAGGCTATTTTTACAGGGCCTGTTTCTACATGTGGATACAAAAAACGAAAACACATTATATGTTTGGTTTGTTTATTGGATTGGGCCGGCTGTTTCTGTTGTAGGCTACTTATATGTGCACTGTTTGTATGTTTACGGATAAAATAACCCTAGGTGCGTGAAGGAGCGGTACCGCAGGTCTTTCCTTCCTGCTGCTGTGAGACCACACACACACACACACACACACACACACACACACACACACACACACACACACACACACACACACACACACACCCTCACACACACACACACACACACACACACACACACCCTCACACACACACACACACACACCCTCACACACACACACACACACACACACACACCCTTACACACACACATACACACACACACCCTCACACAGGAGAACAGGAGTATAGCTTTTCCCGTCCAGAATGATAGAGAAGGAGGGGGGAGGAGGGAGTCAGATTCTGGTTTGGTGAGTTCGAGTGTACGTCAACAGCTAAGAGGGAGGGAGGGAGGGATGATTAAGCTCAACATGTCGGGTCCTTTCCTCCCTTTCCATTTGCAGGCGTGTAAGGCGCACTTTTAAGCGAGCCTGTTCGTGTGAACCAGGGGTAGAACCTTGTGGCTTCCGTCTGTTCTAAATCTAGATCTTCCGTGGACGTTAACACCACTCCGATATCAGCACCTAGACACACAAAACACACACACCTTACAGGCCGGAGCGGGAGCCGTAACATTTACAGCAACAGTTTCAAGCGGTAAGTAAGAAATATGTTTTGTACAGTTTTTCATCGTGTAAATATATTTTTAAAGTATTTTTGTAATTTTCTGGAAGGTTGGTGAAGTAAATGTATCAAAGTATCTCTTTACAACATGTTTTGATTGGTAAATATGATTCATGTTAATCTTTGAGGAAGAAAATTTCTGTTTTTACAATGCAATCATTGACTGGTCTCATAAAATAAATATTTAGCCCTGCGGTTGGCCTACTTGACATACAATCCTATTCCATATCTGACAGAAACACAATTCATGTTTAAGGTGACTGTGGATTGAATATTGTTTGTTTCATGTTTTTTTTCAATTCAAAAATCCTATTTCTGTATTTGTATTTTGCATTCAGGACAATCCACGCAACTTTCTGAAAAAGAGATTGAACGATTGAAAACACAACAATGTCACCCACACTACCAAACAGAAGCATTTTTGCAATGAGCATAGTTGTTTTCGTTCTTGTGTGCACAATAGTAGCATTTTTCACTTACTTTGAGCCTGGACATTTTGAATGTGCATCCAGACAGCTTGACTTGCAACAGGACGAAGGTGTCTGGCTCCCTGACGAGAAAATCAAACCTCTCGTGCTTCTGTGGTTCTGGCCCCTTGGACTAGTGTTTGACTTTAAGAAGTGTAAGACATACTATAACATTGATGGTTGTGAGTTGACGGCCAACAGATCCCTGTACAGCAAAGCAGATGGGGTTATTGTGTTTCACCAGCATATTAGTCGGGACTTAAAAAACCTTCCCCCATCTCCACGTCCCCCTTTTCAGAAATGGATCTGGTTTCAATTGGAATCACCAACAAATACAGCTCGAGTTCCAGGAGTGGAACACCTGTTCAACCTGACATTGGGCTACAGACGAGATGCTGACATCACTGTGCGAAATGAGTTATTGACTGTATCATCAGAGTCACTTAATGATTTTAAGCTGCCTGAGAAAGATAAACTGGTTTGCTGGATCGTGTCTAACAAGAATCCATATACCGGAACAGGTACAAGAGAAAGGCTTTACCGGGAGCTCAGTAAACATATAAACGTCACTTTGTATGGTGCTGCTTTCACAGGGAGTCGTTTAAGTATAGACGACTATTTCTCGACCATTGCTAGCTGTAAATTTTATCTGTCATTTGAAAACTCACTTCACAAAGATTACATCATAGAGAAGGTGAATGGACCTCTAGTAGCAGGCACTGTACCAGTAGTACTAGGCCCACCCAGACAGAACTATGAGGAGTTTATTCCTGCTGATTCATTCATACACGTTAATGACTTTCCTGATATGAAGGGTCTTGCTGACTTCCTTATTCAGTTAGATAAGAATGATGAGATGTACATGCGTTACTTCCAATGGAGGAGGTACCTCAGGGCGAAACCTCACATCATAAATCTAGATGATGAGTTTATCCTACCCGTTTGTTTAGCCTGTGATCACATGCAAAGAGATGAACACTACAGTGTTGTTGATGATGTATACAAGTGGTACTTTCCATGATTTTATCATTATTGTTTTACATGTGACAAATTTGTTTGGAATAACACATTTTAAAATATATATATATGAAATATCATGAACTGTCATTAAATGTTGAATATAACATGTATTTGTTTGTTTCCATACCTTTTGTAATGTTTACAAAAGGTATGGATTTAAAAACCTAACCTACTTAAATAAAAACAAATTAAAAAAGAAGCTCTATGTGATATAATTTCAAATGTCATGTTATATTTATTAGGTGTAAGGTTATAAATTACTGCATATTTAAAAGAGAATTGGACTGTCCTGAACTGCACCTCTCCACCCAAGAGGCTGTTTGTGTAACCGGTGTGAACTGGTGAAACTCACTCCTCGGGTATGTAATGGGCCACCCGCATCAATGAATAGCTAGCTTTTCTAACCACGGTCCAACAGGTTTACAGACGATACCATCACCCCGACTATGCGGGCTCTCTCCCGGATAGAGGAATGTGAATGTGAGTGAGGATGTTGTTCATTGACAGAAATTATCTCACCTGGTCTGCTCACACAGTAGTTAAAGCTGCCCGAAAACACCTCTTCTTCCTGAAGAGACTGAAGAAATTTGGCATGGACTCAGTCATCCTCACTAACTTTTACAGATGCACTATAGAGCATACTGACTGGTTGCATTACAGTGTGGCAGGGCCGGCCCAAGCCTTTATGGGGCCCTAAGCAGAATTGATTTTGGGGCCCCCCTGTGACGCAAATATTATTGATTATTCTTAATGCTTGATTATTCGCACACTATTAATCTAATGCACTAATTAGCAATTGTATTAGTTGTGTTGCTGACCTCATACCATTGTTTGCCTGGCATGTTTTCACCCTTATACAGTTTTTATTTTAACAGAAGCAAACCCACAAGATTGGTCAGGTGTTGATTTGAACTTTTAGTATTCAAAGTCTTACAGTACTAAGTGGTGTACTTAATGTGGTGTACTGAAAAGTAGCTAAATAAACCAGACAATGCATCTATTGTACACAAGTTAACCACTTTAATGTCTTATGGTTTAAACTAGCAATGTGCAAAAGTACAAAACATTCAACTTCAAATAACTTATTTTTTCCCCCAATAATTAATTGTCTGTAGGTGTAGTGGTACTGGAAGCTTCGGCCATCAGGTTTTTTATTGAATGAGAAGTTTTCCTTTATAGGCAGTGGTCCCCTGCTTACCATATAAGTCCTTTCTAAGTCAGACAGGATAGATGAGCACTCAGCTGGGTCAACTGGATGAGCTGCTGATCCATGGTGTAGGCTGGAAGTTGCTAAGGGCGTAGATGTGACATCGATCCCAATGACCACAGAAGTAGAAGGACCTGTAAGGAATTTACATTGATAATTATGATTTGAAATATTAATCTAAGGATATTCTGCAGTTAACTCTGCAAATACAAAGGCTGCTCTGCTGTTAACTTACCTTCCACATCTGCTGAGGTTGAAAGAGATGGAAGGAACAGTAGGATAAGGGGATGCAGGTGCTAATAAGTTATCCTCATCTATAATAATTAAAATAAGAATAAAAGCTAGCCATGTTAGATGTCATATTAGAAGATAAGGCCATTGTCAAAACAAAACAAATCTCACAATAGTCATGGTTTATTAATATAAATATATATTGATCTTGGATTGTTGAAAACCGACCTGCTGTATCATCATCAACTGTAGCACTGGCACTTGGGGCGTTGGTTGTGACCCAGCTCCAAAATATTTCAACAGTGCTCCTGTAGGGAAGATTCATATGAGTACATAATAGATTTAACAGAATGTTATTTTAACAACATAAACGATTTTACACAGCAGCAAGCCATCTGTACACTTGAAACCACAACTCTTAATCTATAACTAGCTAATTGAGGCATAATGATATTGGAATATTATAACAATGACCGCAAAAGGGTAGGATCTATGCAAGCTACTCTGGGCCAGAGCCATAGAAAAAGAGAGTTGCGACACTTCCATAGACTCCCATTGTTATCGAGGAATGCGGAAGTAAAGCGTGTCTGATGCGACCAATAGTTCCTAACATTGTATTTTCCACCATTGAACCCCATTCATTTTCAGTGTCTCCGAAGTTAGTTAGCTGGTAAATTTACGAAAATCCTGCATTTTTTCATATTTTTATCACCACATAGCAATTGTTATTAGTATTATTTCATATAGCTAGCTTTAGATGCAAAAACATCGTAAGATTATAGCTTGTTAGATTCTAAATGCAGTTAGAGCTAGCTAGTAGGTCTAGTATCTAACGTAGAGCTAAGCAACACTTTTACTGTAGATAGCTAGAGAGCACGGGTTTCATAACCAGAAGTCCGTTGGTTTGTAGTCTGTCATATTAGTTGTAGTTATTGGTGTTCGTTGGCATACAAAGTCTTCTCTTATTAGCCTATACATCTGATTAGAGCTAGCAACAATGAATTGCAGATCGTCCAGCTAGCTCTCAACGCTCGGCAGGAATTTCAGGTCCACTCACTAGTTAGCTCAACTAGATGCATCTACTACTGCATCAATCAAAAGGATAAATGACCTTGTGATAAGATCATCAGCACAAGTTTGGATGATGAGAGTAAACAGAAAGTATAACTGCATGGATAACTTTAATGATGGTTAAACGTTAGTTCTCATTAGGCTACTGTTTGGTATGTATGGTAGCTAGCATAGCCATTTCTAGCTCAGCTTCACAATATTGTATTATGTTGTGTTAAATTAATGTACTACATACATGTTAATAAAGTAGCAGACATACATGATACAACAAACTAGTAACCAATTGACATGATGTGTTAATATACCGTTAATATATATCGGTGAATCGAGTTGGTGCTACTGTCTGTCTTGCCAAAAACCATTCAAACAGGCTGACAGCAGTGGGGGTTTTTTAACAACAGCGAGCTACCGGAACCACGTGACAAAAAAGCGCTAGCTTTTTTCCAGCGTTTCACTGGCAGTGAGTGTTCACAGTGTTGTATTTCACTCCATTTTACACCAAAAACGTCAGGGAGGACTGACCTTTGTAGATACGAGTCAGCCTAAGATAGCCAGAATGTCGGATTTCTTTAAACGAGCCTGTTTCAATTGGTAATTTGCCCGAGAAATCGACTTCCGTTGGCCAGCTTCATCGAAAACCATTCAAACAGGTTGACAGCAGTGGGGTTGTTAGGAACTAGTGAAAGCTACATGAACCACGTGATCACGTGTGGGCGAGATCATAGCGTGTCGCAACTCTCTTTTTCTATGGCTCTGCTCTGGGCTAGCTTTGTTAGCTATAGCTTAACTGTCAACTAGCCAGTTTACATTAGCTCACTATGTAGAGCTAGCCTAGTTACCAAAGTTCAATGGCAATCGAAATTTCTTTCGAAATGTCTTTTGCTAGTCTGCATTCGCCTAAGTAAATCCACCTAGGTGAATGCATACTAGCAAAATAAATGCCAATTTTAACGGGGGATCTAGCTATTGTTATATTTTGTTAGCTAGCTAGTCTAAGTTTTACACTAAAATGATAGCTAGCTCTAGTTAGCTAGCTAACGTTGAAGGCTTGTTTGACGCATCTAGCGTTATCTCTAGACAGTGAATGTTTATGGTTAAATACGGTATTTATACCTTTTCTCTTCCTCTGTTTTATTTTTATTTTTTTCTGCGCCAGAGGAATATGTCCTTTTTTGTGACATTGCTTTTTGCCGTGTCAAATTGGGATTGCCGACTGATCTCTGCTCTTCTCGAACAATCAACGACGTCATGTTGCTGTATGAGTGCTGACAAAGGCAGGCCCCCAAGATAATTTATTAAACCAGTAATAGGCTATTATCTTGCTTGCCAGCCGGTCAACATAATCTTGAGTTTATTGGAAATTTTTATAATTAGGCTACCATTAACATCATATAATTTTAAAATTAAACTGTAACTTAATGTGCTCTTGGGGGCCCCCTGGTGGCCACGGGGGACCTAAGCAGCCGCTTAGTTCGCTTATGCCTTGGGCCGGCCCTGCAGTGTGGTATGGGAGCTGCACAGACAGGGACCGCAAGGCCCTATGTAGTGTGGTCAGGTCTGCTGAGTTCATCAGTTCATCTGCTGAGACATAAATAAACACCTTCACTAGACAAGTTTTTACCAATTGAAAAACAGCTGTTTATTTTACATAAAGCTCAACTATTTTGCGCTCAAATAAAATGTGTACGGACGGTTCTGGTGGGCCGGTCTGGATCAAAGTCCAGGGCCTATTTTTACTCCCAGTCCATCCCTGCCGCCCTGCAACATTAAGGCCCACCCTAGCAACAGCCCTGAGAGTAATGGAGAATTTCAGGTTACCTAAAAAGCGGAGAAAACGGCACCAGCAGCCAAGCATATGCTGTTTTTTTCAGACAGTTGGCTAAATAGGTTAACTTGATACCGAGCTAAATGTGTAGGCTAAGCAAAGAAAACGAGTAGCCTCATGAAAGCATGAGTCGCTGTTTTTCTGATAAAATTACATGTGGTCACAATGCAGGCAGTCACTATCTCGGAGAAATTACACTAGGCCTATTCCTTATAGATGTAAATTCAAATGGTCAATATAGTCCTCGAAACTATGTTCTAAATGTGCGAATTGTCATATACATATTGAATTGTGGGCAATGAACTTAACAACAACTTTGGGGAAGGGTATCCATTTGGACGGCCCCAATGTCTAAACCATGGTTACGCCCTTGCTTGAGGCCATTCATTTGTATTCGTGCCAGCTTCGTTTTGTATTTCAATCCGTATTGACAAACTCTTGCATAGGGCCGTAGCCTAATATCGTTTCGTCCGTAAATGATAACAAGTATAGATGGAGTTTTATTTCCCCAGTTCACCTCGGAGCTTTTCACTAGAAGCTCAAAGGTTACCGGTTTAAAAGTAAATAGGCTACCGCGACTTGAATTCTTTTTATAGGCTAGGCTACTTAAACAAATATATCGACACGGGATCCTATGTGAAGCGTCATTTGAAATTAAATGAAGTAGGCCTAGGTGTGGTAACCTGTTTGTCTTCTCATTGTCCCCGTTTCAGTTTTAGGAGACTCGTCCTATAAACTAGCCTACTATTGAAGAAAGTTCTCTAAAATACCTTGCAACTCCTATTTCTTGGAGCCCTATAGTTTTCAACTGCAAGTGCACAACACACAGACGTGCCAGAGAAAAGGCAGATTGACACGCTGATGGAGTGAGGATTGCGGCACATTGCACATCTTTGACAGGAACTACATTTAACTAATTTGTTGGAAACGGTATTTCTATATTTTTCCCCATTTAATTGATTTTCTTCTTCAATCTTTATCTTAACCAAAGACCCTGATTTGTTGATTGAAAGAATGTTATGCTTTACAACACACTGGCAATTGGCAAAAGACAATAGCCTAAAATTTAAATTGAAATAGCCTACTTCCAAATAGTTTATTCTCCAACGAAATTATAACCCCATTTGACACAATTTTCTTAATTTTGGCTCTGTATGCCACAGTAACGGATTTGAAATGAAACAGCCAAGATGCAATTGAAGTGCAGACATTCAGCTTTCATTCAAGGGGCTGAACAAAAATGTATATCATGTGATATGTTTAGGAATTGCAACCATTTTTACCAACAATAAAATTACATTTAAACCTTGGATTGATCTTGTATTTAATATCCTTACAGTGAATAGGCCTACAACTGTGGAGGAGAATAGAGGACTGGCTATCAAAAAAAAATATATATATATTAGCCAACAGACAGCAACAGTTGGCTGAAGTGTGAACATTTCAAAAGGTCTAACCATAACCAAATGTGGGTTGTAGCTTCCTCTAACAGGACGTTAATCTTCCTCTATGAAATGTCAGGCTATTTTTACAGGGCCTGTTTCTACATGTGGATACAAAAAACGAAAACACATTATATGTTTGGTTTGTTTATTGGATTGGGCCGGCTGTTTCTGTTGTAGGCTACTTATATGTGCACTGTTTGTATGTTTACGGATAAAATAACCCTATAGGTGCGTGAAGGAGCGGTACCGCAGGTCTTTCCTTCCTGCTGCTGTGAGACCACACACACACACACACACACAACACACACACACACCACACACACACACACACACACACACACACCACACACACACACACACACACACACACACACACACACACACACACACACACACACACACACACACACACACACACACACCCTCACACACACACACACACACACACACCCTCACACACACTCACACACACACACCCTCACACACACACCCTCACACACACACACACACACACACACACCCTTACACACACACATACACACACACACCCTCACACACACACCCTCACACAGGAGAACAGGAGTATAGCTTTTCCCGTCCAGAATGATAGAGAAGGAGGGGGGAGGAGGGAGTCAGATTCTGGTTTGGTGAGTTCGAGTGTACGTCAACAGCTAAGAGGGAGGGAGGGAGGGAGGGAGGGAGGGAGGGAGGGAGGGAGGGAGGGAGGGAGGGAGGGAGGGGTAGGGAGGGAGGGAGGGAGGGCGGTAGGGACGGGGAGGGAGGGAGGGAGGGAGGGAGGGAGGAGGGAGGGATAAGCAGTCATTATTCAGACAAGGAAATACAGGAGAAAGGACACCAAACACTTGCTGCAATCGCCATCGCAGGCAAGGTGTGTGTGTGTGTATCTGTGTGTCTGTGTTTATGTCTGTGTGTGTGTGTATCTGTGTGTGTGTGTGTTTATGTGTGTGTGTTTATCAAACTCTCAACCACCGAGCATCCTACACATTGGAGGCATGCTGGTCTGTGTGTCTGTGTTTGAGTGTGTGTAAGTAAGTGTGTGTGTGAGTGTGCGTAAGTAAGTGTGTGTGTGAGTGTGTGTAAGTAAGTGTGTGTGTGAGTGTGTGTAAGTAAGTGTGCGTGTGTGTGTAAGTAAGTGTGTGTGTGTGTGTGAGTGTGTGAGTTCGCCTGCTTCTCTCCTCCTCTGTGCTCTGGAATGTGGGGCTTATGTCAGTGAGAGTCAGGTACAGCCTTCCTAATTACCACAATCCTCCCTCCTCCTCTCTTCCTCCCTCCCTCTCCCTCCCTCCTCCTCTCTTCCTCCCTCTCCCTCTCCCTCTCTCCATCCAAAACTCCCTCTCTTCCCCCGTATAGTCCGTTCTGCTGAGTCTGTCTGCCCGGAGCATGAAGAGAACACTGAGGGGAACTGACTCAGACTCAAAACACCCCAAACAAGAACAGAAACTGTGACTTGCTCACCCGATGGTGTGTGTGTGTGGAGGGGGAGGTGTGTGTGTTTGAGTTTGAAGAAGACATTCACCACGATCCTGCCACTACAGACAGTCCTGACGGAGGGAGAGGACAGACTGAGCGTCACCGTCAGAGAGAGAGAGAGAGAGAGAGAGAGAGAGAGAGAGAGAGAGAGAGAGAGAGAGAGAGAGAGAGAGAGAGAGAGAGAGAGAGAGAGAGGAGTGAGGATGAAAAAGTCACACACACACACACACACACACACACACACACACGACAAAAAGATGTGTGGCGATCTTCCGTAATTGGGCAGTTTAAGGGGAGAATAATATTAATAATTAGAATCTGAATAATAAAAAATCCAGATGGAGAAAACCTAATTATATTTGTTCTCAGGATGTAGTGGTGCTTTAACCTCTGACTAGTCATTTCATCAATGATATCAATGTGTGAAGGTCAACCATGGTTTTTGTTATTACTAGATAGTGGGACGGTGCCACCGCCCAGTGGTGAAGTTTAAAAAAACACTGGTTTATAGAGTAATTTACCGTAGCAACAAAAAGCACCGGTAGTAGGCTAATGGGACCACCTAGACAGAATTATTATTTTTATACACGTTAATGAACTTGCCTGATGACAGCTCTGTCAGGTAGCGTCCAAGGAGTCAGAGGCAGTTGAATGCAAGCCAGGTTTATTTAGAAAACCGATCAGGGCGGTTGACTAAGCCGGGAAAATATAAACTCCCGTAAGAGACGGGGAAAAAATAACATATAACAAAACAGTATAGTTTGAAGCACAACATGCGACAATCTGACAGGGACCTGCACACAGAGAGAACATTAATCAGCAGGTTAACACAAGACAGGTGGTGGTAATGACCAAAGACAAACGAGCTGTAACCCTCACATCGAATCAGACAGACAAACACAACCACAAGGAGAGGGGAACAGAAAGACAGTCAAGACAAACTCACTCATTTCCTTCGTCAGATGAGAATGATGAAATGGAGGAAGTGCCAGACTTCACATCTGATTTCCTGAGTTTCATCAATGTGTTACTTGAAAAAAATGTCTGCTTTTGGTTACATGGCAACAGACAAATGTTTTGTTCCTCTTTTGTTGAATATTCCGGTTCAATTTGACCTGAACAGTAGGCCTACTAAAGGCCAAAAGTACACAGCACACTCGGATATCTGTAGGCCTATCTGAATTGTAAATTGTAACGACTGTAATGATACGGTTGTAATTATTATTAAACAATATTTTGTGTCACTGTCATATTTTCCCAAACAGATTAACGCGCATGTCGTTCTGTGGACTGTGTGTTTGTTTATTTTTTATAATAAAGACTATTTTTTTAAATGAAAAGTTAACTACATTTCTAGTCTTTATAAAGTGCGCAAAATAACTCATTTAGGCTAACTGTTGTCCCTCACCCAATGTGCAGTCGTGAGACGTAGCCTACAATTCAATAAAAAGTGTAATGCTTAGAATGTTTTCGAATAAACTTTTGCAGGTTCCCACATTTCATACAAAGTGTGTTAGCGGGAGCAGACTGCTTTTTGGTGATTATATAGATGAGTTCGACATGGACTGCGGCTGAATGAAACGACCGGCGAGAGTAGCCGCTTGCAGTCGGGGAGGAGTTGAAAACGGCTCTGTGAAGTTGGACATTCCAGCTTCTCGTGGTTTGCTGCGTTGATGTCAGTCATGGCCGATCAAGCGCTGTTTGCTTACGTTACTTTATTTATAATTAAACTTAGTCTTTCCGTTAGTAGAAGAGGTGGCCCAAAACCCTTTCTTCAACAAATGTTTTACTCAATCAAATTGTTTGGTCCGGATTTGAGCATTGGCGAAACTGAAGGTGTCAGAATAATTACAAAACAAGCGTCAAAGTTGTCGTGTGTGAGTCTGGCCAATCATGAAATAGCTGTGTCGTCATTTGAAGCCGTGCAGTTGCTCTTGAGAAAATGCGCTCGGCTACACAGCCGGCAGTTCTCGAATCGTTGCCAGCTGCAGCGCTGCATAAAGTGAGGACATGTCGATATAGACACTATAGATATGCAACTATCTATCAATATGAATATTGACTAGATGATAAACATAAACTTAACACACTTTCAAATGTAAGACGTGGGGCGATTCGGGCGTATACTTTGTATAAACAAATGTATACACGAATAGCCTACACACGAGACAACTGCACATTGTGACGCCCACTCAAACAAGTCGCAGCAATGCAGAAGCAACGTGTGCGCATTCACGAGCAGGGGGGTTACATGTCGGCAGGGAGTGTGAATTCGGGATCACAACGGACCTCACATCTGAGTTTAATCGATGAGCTACTTAAAAAGAATGACTGCCTTTAGTTACATGGCAAGGGACCAACAATAATAGTTTTGTTCAAAAACAGTAGGTTTGAATATTGCTTTCATCTTTTTAATATGTAATGTAAATGCGTTGTGTGTTTCAATATATGTAGGCCTACATTTTCTTTATTATGTCATTGTCTTTATTGTGACATTGTCTTCATTGTGACAGTGTTCAAAAGGTTTAACGTGAGGAGTGTTCTTTTTACTCGTGTTTATAGTTCCACTCTCACTCTCTGATGATCCAAGATGGCGCCGACGATGGCTGCCTCGGTGGTTCGGTGCGCTGTGTTTTGTCTTGTTTTGTCTGTTAATTCAGTGTTCTGCCAAAATATCCGGGGTTCTCTAACAAGAGAAACATTGCTAAACTTTAGGTCTACAACTCCTGCGGATTTATTTCCCACTTTTCTGCTTCCAGCGGCAGACAGAATTAGTGGGAATTATAGTCAAGGCCACCCTCGGCTTTGTGCTAGCAGCGAAGCGTCGTAGGAGAGGTAAACGTGCCGGAGCCCTGGTGCGACTCCGCAGGCGCGGAACACGCACAGCGTTACCGGGGATATTTCTCTCCAACGTGCGTTCGCTGAGCAACAAACTGGACGAACTTCAGCTACTGGGGTGGAAAAACAGAGACTTTCATTCATCTTCCGTTTTGTGCTTCACAGAGACATGGCTGAGTGAACTGATCCCGGACTCTGCGCTACAGCTAGCAGGTTTCAAACTGCTGAGAGCGGATCGTGACTCCCTGCTCTCTGGCAAAACGAAAGGCGGTGGTATCTGTTTTTTTATTAACAGTGGCTGGTGTGAAGATGTGACAGTGATCCTGCAGCACTGTTCTCCTGATCTGGAATCATTTTTTATAAACTGTAAACCTTTTTACTCGCCACGTGAGTTTGCTTCATTCATACTGGTCGGCGTTTACATGCCGCCTCAGGCTAGCGCCAATGAGGCTCAACGTGTGCTCGCTAGCCAGATATTGTGTGTGGAGCATGAAAATCCGGATTCCTTGGTTATTGTGCTAGGCGACTTTCTCACTCAAGAAAGGCAATCTCACTCAAGAACTCCCCAAGTACAGACAATTCATCAAATGTCCTACCAGAGAAGGGAACACTTTGGATCACTGCTACTCTACAATCAGTAAAGCATACCATGCGGTCCCCCGTGCAGCACTGGGTCACTCAGACCACGTCATGGTCCACCTGATTCCTGCATACAGGCAGAAGCTAAAGCGCTGTAAGCCTGTTGTGAGGACATCGAAACAGTGGACCAGTGAGGCTATGGAGGATCTGCGGGGCGTGCTTGGACTGCACTGACTGGGATATGTTCATGACTGCCTCCAATAGTTTGGATGAGCTCACAGAGGCTGTGACGTCATACATCAGCTTCTGTGAGGACTGCTGTATACCAACACGCACCAGGGTGAGTTACAACAACGACAAACCCTGGTTTACAGCTAAACTCAGAAGGCTGAGGCTGGACAAAAGAGGACGCTTTTAGGAGTGGGGACAAGGACAGATTCAAGGAGTCGAAGAACAGGTTTAGCAAGGCTGTGAGGGAGGCTAAACGACTGTACTCAGAGAGGCTGAAGCGTCAGTTCTCTGCTAACGACTCTGCTTCTGTCTGGAGAGGGCTCAGGCAGATCACCAACTACAAGCCCAGAGCCCCCCACTCCACTAACGACTCACGCCTGGCCAACAACCTGAACGAGTTCTACTGTCGCTTTGAAAGACAATTGGAATCCCCTGAACTATCCCTTCCCTCCCCCCCCCTTCCCACCAACTCTGTGACGTCACTCTACATTCAGGAAGGTGAAGTACACAGACTTTTCAAGAGGCAGAACCCACGCAAAGCAGCTGGGCCGGACGCTGTCTCCCCTGCCACCCTTAAGAACTGTGCTGACCAGCTGTCTCCGGTGTTCACCTACATCTTTAACACCTCCCTGGAGACATGCCATGTGCCAGCCTGTCTCAAGGCCTCCACCATCATCCCTGTGCCCAAAAAGCCCAGGCCAACTGGACATAATGACTACAGACCTGTCGCCCTGACCTCTGTGGTAATGAAGTCTTTTGAGCGCCTAGTGCTGGCACACCTCAAATCAATCACAGACCCCCTTCTGGACCCCATGCAGTTTGCCTACAGAGCCAACAGGTCTGTGGACGATGCAGTTAACATGGCCCTCCACTTCACCCTACAGCACCTGGGACTCCCCAGCATCCTACGCCAGGATCCTGTTTGTGGACTTCAGCTCTGCCTTCAACACCATCATCCCCGCCCTGCTTCAGGACAAGCTCTCCCAGCTGAACGTGCCTGATTCCACCTGCTGGGGATCACAGACTTCTGTCTGACAGGAAGCAGTGCGTTAAGCTGGGAACACAAGTCTCTGACTCCCGGTCCATCAGCACCGGATCTCCTCAGGGCTGCGTCCTTCTCCTCTGCTCTTCTCCCTGTACACGAACAGTTGCACCTCCAGTCATCCATCCGTCAAACTCCTGAAGTTTGCGGACGACACCACCCTTATTGGGCTCATCTCTGGTGGAGACGAGTCTGATTATAGGTGGGAAGCGGCAACCTGGTGACCTGGTGCAGCCAGAACAACCTAGAGCTCAATGCTCTTAAGACAGTGGAGATGGTTGTGGACTTCAGGAAGAATACAGCCCCACTCACCCCCATCACCCTGGGTGACTCCCCAGTCAACACTGTGGAGTCCTTCCGCTTCCTGGGGCACTATCCTCTCCCAGGACCTCAAGTGGGAACTGAACATCAGCTCCCTCACAAAGAAAGCACAACAGAGGATGTACTTCCTGCGGCAGCTGAAGAAAATTCAACCTGCCAAAGACAATGATGGTGCACTTCTACACAGCCATCATTGAGTCCATCCTCACCTCCTCCATCACCATCTGGTACGCTGCTGCCACTGCCAAGGACAAGAGCAGACTGCAGCGTATCATCCGCACTGCGGAGAAGGTGATTGGCTGCAATCTGCTACCCTCGAGGACCTAAAACACCTCGAGGACCCTCAGGCGAGCGAGGAAGGAAGATGTGGCCGACTCCTCCCACCCTGGACACTCCCTGTTTCAGTCACTCCCCTCCGGCAGAAGGCTGCGGTCCATCAGGACCAACACCTTGACACAAAAACAGTTTCTCCCTTCTGCTGTGGCCTCTTCAACAAGGCCAAGGGTTCACTA